>JAUEKU010176002.1:0-10715 GCA_032274805.1 Gypsophila paniculata | reverse complement strand
TTCAGCACATAGACGTTAGCTTTTCCACATAAGAACGATAGTACCCTTTCACACAAAAACCCAAATCTCAACTACCCCAATTGATTCAGAAACATAAAATTATCAACCGACCAAGACTAGCAAACCTAAATCAAGTACATACGAGGTCCAAACAAATTAATTAGAATCACAAAGAGCACGAAATTGGAGGACAGCAAGAATTACAAGGACATCAATGAAACTTAAGAACAACCAATACATAAAACATTGCCGGGCCTATGACCAAAATGGGAAGACTCTGGACCTACAACAACCAAAATACAGAAGCTATGAGCAAATTTAAAAGACGCTAGTCCTACAGCAACGATAAATGAAGAAGCTATGAACTATATTAAACGAATCGAGACATACAACAATGAAACACATAGTTTTAAAAAAGACCGAGTACTTATTTAATATGCCTTCATTTATTGTTCGTCTTACAATATGAAAGTGAAGACGATCTTTCACGAGACTTACTCACAATAAAAATGAATAAGCTACGAGCAAAGTTAAAAGACTCGAATCCCACAACAATGAAAATGGAGAAGCTATGAGCAAGTTAAAAGACTCGAGTCCTACAACAACGAAAACTATCGGGTCCTATCAACTAAGAAACAACACAACACTCCATGAAAGTAACATCACTCACTAAAAAGACAATTAATATTAAGAACTTCAACAAGTTGCTCAAAACTAAGCAAGGTGACAACTTGTTTCATCCACTCAAATGAGAATCTCATAAAAGTTGTCAATACACAAACCACCAAACTACAACTTCAACAACTCTCCATGAAACCGAAATCGATACTCAATAATGGTGTTACAAACACATCTATCACTTAAAAATCAAATACAATTGATAAAACTCTATTAAATATCAAGTGTTTATGGGGATTATATTCACTTAAACATCAAATAACTGCAAAATTATATAAAACAATCCAAAAATTGAGCATATATTAGTAGGTCCCACACCAAATATTCCCAACAAAAAAATCATCCTAAAAAATGGGTAGTCACTATTGTCGATGGTGAATACCCTAAAATATCCATAGTCACTCTTGTCGACGGTGAACACCTGTACTCGATAAAAAGAAATTGAAAACCCCACCATTTAAATCACCATGAGAAAAAAATCAATAATCACTACTGTCGACGGTGGACACCCTGGTCCCAACAAAAAAACAATTCCATAAATCACAACCAAATTCAATATTCACTGTTGTCGACGGTGGACACTACCGAAAAATCTACCATAAATCACAAGAACACTTCAGAATCAACAAACACTCTCAAATCAACCCAACAGTGAAACAACATGCAATTACACAATTTTATGAAATTTTACGGCAAATTTAAAGTACCCAACAATGAAAATTGAATTAAATGAAGAATTAAAAAGAAACCCAATAAAAAAAGATGGAATCTTTTTACCTGGGAATTAATGGAATTCACACAAAAATTGAGAATTTAAAAACACCCAAAAATTAATTAATTAATTAACAAAAAAAAGGCAAGAAACCCTTAAAAATTCCCCAAATAAATTGAAATTGAAATTAGTTACAAAATATATAATAAAAAAAACTTAGGAATTAGGGTAAAAAAAGTAAATTGGGGGTTGACATAATCTAGAAATTGTTGAGGACAATTTAAGAGAGAGAGAGAAAAAAAAAGTGAAAAATGAAGGTGAATATATGAATGAATATGAATGTGAATAAAATTATATGAATGTGAGTGGATGGATGGCTCTAACTATCCAATAGAGCCACCTTTTTTTCCCTTTTTTTTGGTAAATTATAATTTTGTATACGGAATATGAAATTGTGTCACATTAAAATAATTACGATGTTTTTGTAGTTCTAGTTGCAAAAAAAATTGAAATGGTTGTGTGACAAAATTATAAACAATCTCCAATCATTTGTCATTCATCTTGTCGGATATATTAGTCCTCATTTTCCTATTTTATTCTTATAATATATTTTGTATTGATGAAATTTGTTACGCCAAAGGTTTTCCCACGACCATTCAGTTGATTTTTTCTTTTACATATATTCATGCTAAAAGTAAATAAAACATTTTAAAGGATAAGAAAAAGTACATCTTTCAATCGGTTAGCTGTTACAGAGCCATTTCTCTTTAGATAATTGTAATTGATTTTTCAACAAGGAGTATAAAAAAAAGTCATTTGATTAAGAGGATAATTTTTTTCATGCCAAACTCATGGAGAAGTGACTCTAATATAAGATCTTAAAATAATTCAAATGCAAGAGATAATGGCTACTCACAAGGATGACAAATGTTTAGGTTCAAATCAAGTGATGCTTCATTTGCATCCATCTATCTTATGAAAATATTCAATTAATTCACCTATTATCCATTCTCGTTATCCACGCACGTCCAATCTATCTATCATCATTCCTAGGTGTAGTAGGTGGATCGGGTGTAATCATAAAAGAACTATTAATAACGTTTCGCTAAGAGCATTTGAAAGTAAATTTCCACAACAAAAAGATGTCTTTGTGGCCTAATTTATTTCTACACAATAATCCACAAATCCTCAACGAAAATACTTCACCTCTTATAACTTTACGAGTAGGCAATGCAATAGTTCTCGTATCCCAAAAAAAAAGGGTAGCGTACGAACAAACAATATATACATTACATCCATCGATAATGCCAATAATTTAACGTATAAAAATTGATTACATGATGATTTTAAAGTGGTAAGTCTTCTCTTTAGCTTTCATCACCAAACTATGGCAGTTACATAAAAAAGCACTATACTAATAACAACAACAACTAAAGAAATACAACAATTTGAGTCACATTTAATTTGATTGGAACACTTTGGTTATTGTTTGTGAGAGTGACATCAAACTAAGCAACAATTTTTAGCATTTGACTCAACTCCCACTTCTATTGTAGTATGCCATACTCACTAACTTATAAACAAAACATGTGTGATTGCTTTAACTTTGTACCTTTTTTTTCTAGCGCCATCAATAGACTTTGGTTGGTTCCGATGAATTGTTATTTATTTTTTCGTTTTTGTATGATGTAATGTTTTTGTTTTTCTAGGGTAAGTTGAATTTTGATTTTGCGAAAAAGTAATTGGAAGAAGTATATTTAACTTATACTTACATTCGTACATAACAAAAAAAAACGTGTGCAATATGAACCACTTGCTCTATTTATCACTTTATCGACCGCTTGCTCTATTACTCGTATTTTATTAAATTACATTGATTTTCTTAAGAAGAGTTTTCAGTCATTAGTTTTAACTTTATATATTTGGCAATGAGCGCAAATAAAATGTACGATTTGTATACAAATTTTTTCAAATTCTTATTCGTCTATCTTTCTATTTTAGAATATCGAATTTTGTAAAAAAAAAAAAAGGCCATTCAACCAATGTTAATAAGTTCTTTCATTCAGCTCATTTTCTTGCTTTTTTGTTTCTTTCTACTCGGAAACAATGAAAATTATATGTAATATATTTTCACAATTTTAAATCGTAATATCCACGATAAATAAAAAGATATTAAATAAATAATTAAAAAGTAAGATAAAATAATCTTGCACAAAACTTTTATGTACCGTTTTTATTAAGACTTTGTAAAACAATAAGGCCTCACTAGAGTGAACATCAACTGAGATCTGGACAAAGTCCATCACTTCGGCTCAGTGCAAGCCCAATATTGTGGATTTGTGGGCTTACTTAATGCCTAGCCCTAAAGTATTAATATAATTGACCCGATTTAACCTGATCGTTCAATATGAGATTCAAAATTAATCCACATTGCCAATAGGCATATGACTTGAAATTTCAGTTATCCCTAGGGGATCCACTAACGATCAAAACTAAATCGAGCTCCTTGTCGACTTATCTCCGAACCATTTTATCCGAAATAATCTTAAGATGACTAATATTATACGGAGTATAATTCAAGAAGATTAACTTGAAATTTCACTTACATTCAAATAATGGAACGTAGTCATTATCCAGAAAATAAAATAAAATAAAATAAAATAAAATTAATAATAGGAACTTACAAGAGACTTGTTAATAATTAATATACAAATTTTTGGGTAAGACCGTCTTACATATAAGACAAGTTTAAATATGCATAGTCCAAGAAAATGGTTATTAGACTTGAAGTTTTAAGTTGAAAAGTAAATGTTCTATATTGGACTTTTCCTATTTGAACCAATTTCTATTATACAAGATCGTCAAATAGTAAAGTTGTTATTATTAATAATTAAACTAACATGAAACATTCAAATAAATTTAAATTATTTTTTATGTCTGTCAAAAAGATCTACGGTTAATATAAAATTACATTCAATTACTTAATAGGATCTACTATGAATCGTATCAAAATCTACTTAACAGAATCCTTAAAAAAACAAAATAACAAACTTTCATATAAAAAATACTCCCGATGTCCCATAATGAGTGATTTTGACACTTCATTTATTAGTAGCCATTACTATTTAATAAGGAGTAATTGATTTTCACCTCCTTTTTCATCTTCATGACGAAACCAAAGATAAACGAATGATCAAAACAAATGAATAAAGCATAATAAAAATTTCTCTAAAACCGTCGTAGGAGTTAAAATAATTATTACTCAAACCCACTTTTGTTGGTTTTCTTGAGTTAGTTATTCCAATCTTGTGGCGAGAAAAAAAAAAAAGAAAAAAAAAAAAGAAAAGTGCTCGTAATTGGCCAAAAATAAACTAAAGGAAAAAGTAAGAGAAAACATGTCACATTCTCCATGCAATAAGGAGCCACCAATTAATGTAACACTCCCACGTATTATTCTTCTTTTATTATTAAATTCAAAATTTGTTTAACAAAGTTATATTTATAATGAAATTAGAAGCATAATAAATTACAAAAAATAATGAAAAGTACAAAAAATTGATGGGAGAAACACAAAGAACAGAAGAAGCCATGCAAACTGTTGCACCCAAGGCACCTATTACTTCTGAAAGGCCTATTAAACATGATCTTGAATCTAAACTTCCTAAGCCTTGTACTTCTCTTTTTTACTTTTTCACTTAATTTTTTTGTTATTTATGTTAGTTGCATGTAAATCATGTGTTTTTAATTTTGGTATTGGTGTTTTCTAATCAAGTTTTAGTTATGTGATATACACATGTCATCAGTAATATCAAAATAAGACAGTTGTATGCGTACGACGGATTATTTATGATTAAATGAGATCATTATAAGATTTATTGTGACTATTTTTAAATAACACTTTTAAAAGTGGTCAAAATAAAATAGTTGATCTGTCATATGCGTACAATTATATCAGCCATAATTACTCGTATACTATATGCATCATGGAATTTGAAAAGTTTGAATAGTTATTATTAGTAGTTGATATTTTTCGGTTACAAATTTGATATGGTTATCGAATATGTCTTGACATAGGAAGTGTTCGATTCGATATAGTAATTGTGTGAGAAAACACATACATGCCGTTTAATGCGTATAACAACCTTATAATTAGTTTGGTTAGTTTGTGAAGATTTATATATCTACGACAATTGTGTTGTAGGCCTTATCGGGCTTATCGGTTAATGTCAAAAATAATGTATATATTCAATAGTTATAATATTGACAAGTTTTACATAAGACGGTCCATCATGTCATACTTGTATCGAATAGACTTCCTTTCAAAACTATTTTGAAAAGTAACTCCGTTTAACGGTACGTACATTGGTACTATTTAAAAACTTACGTGGTTTGTAACCTTAACCCGATTCATTTAATTGAAACGATTGGTGGACCGCAGACTTGGCACGAGCCATGGTGGCACCGGATACGGATAACGTAAGCGGGACATGGAGTCACAAGCATAACAATATGTCCGTGATGCAACAACACGTCGCCTTTTTCGACCAAAACGACGATGGAATTATTTATCCTCTTGAAACATTCAAAGGTATCAAATGCACATTATTACTTGCATTTATTTTCATCCAAGTTGTATGTTCAAATTTCGTTGCTAATCAAATCTAATATTCTCAGGATTTCGTGATCTCGGTTTCAATATATTCGCGTCTTTCATATTCATGGTTCTTGTCCATTCTACCATGAGCTATCCTACACTACCGGTACATTTGATACTTGAAATTATTTATATTTCAGTTATAAGCCTCATTTTGTCCTACAATAGAGATTAAGGACGTGTGTTTATATTATCGAGAAATAATAGATTCAATCGAACTTCTGAAATAAATTCTCTAGGTAACCTAATACGAGTATCTTATAATTTTGTTTTTGCAGACATGGCTACCATCACCGTTCTTTCCAATTTATATACAGAATATACACAAGTGTAAGCATGGAAGTGACTCGGCAATCTATGACACCGAGGGCAGGTAATAGTGTATACTCCCTCCGTCAAAGAGATATAATTATCAAAGAGATTCTAATAGATTGGGAATTTGGGATAACTATCGATTGGGATAACTATTGACCCGCCATACACGGTATTAATAATATAAGAATTATTAATTGCGTCTAAACTCTTATTTTAGAATTCTGTTGCGAGCACCAACACCACATAGTGACTGTTTGGTAAAACTTTTGAAGGTTACATTCTAAATTCGATAAGGGGGTATCTGACCGTATTTATGATGACCATATTTTTGATGCAACGACCTATTTTGAGATTAAAATCGATTCTTAAATCTCTTGAATGATATGGAGTAGATTTGAAAAGGGTGTCTTAATCTGTTCTAATAATTACTCCGATTTTTGAATTTATTTTCTATATGCTTAATTATCATCAGCAATAAAGGTGTAATTACAAAAATTATATTGCAGGTTTGTTCCGGCGAATATTGAGAACGCATTTAGCAAGTATGGCCTCACCAAGCCGGATAAGCTCTCGCTAAAAGAACTTTGGAAGATGACTCAGGCCAATCGAAACGTGTTCGATTTTTTTGGATGGTATTCTTCTTTCGCTCTCTTTGCTCCTAGTTAACCCTTTTGTTATACTAGAGCCGTTTTCTGTTTAGAAAAAACGGACACAGAAGCGGGTGAAATTTCACTTGATCTGATCAGAATTATCCAATCTCTCACAATTCACTCGACCCGAATATAATGTGTGATTTCAGGGCCGCAAGCAAGATCGAATGGGGAGTTCTATACATGATAGCAAAAGATGATGAAGGGTTCTTGTCAAAAGAGTCGGTACGACGTTGTTTCGACGGGAGTTTATTTGAATATGTTGCTAAGATGCACAAGGCTAGAAGTGGCTCTAAGAAAATGTCCTAGAAGATATGTTTCAAAATATTATGTTTTCTAAGGGTTTTAGATTGTTAGAGGTCTTTTTAACTTTTTTTTTTTTTCTCGTGTTGAAAGATATTTACTAAGGATGATATATAGTGACGCATAACTTTGTTCAGGGGTATATTTCATCCCTAAACCAAAATATTAGTTGAACTATACGACATTTGCGCGTTGAACTTCGTTGTCCTCAGTAGTGGTTTATTTTGGGAATTAGTATAAATTGGTGGTTTTCTTTGTGTAAATATATAACTCGATTCAAAAAATCTGTCACGGTGAAAAAAATTGAAATTAGTCTTGGGCCGTAATTAACGGATCACAAGGCTTCAAACAATCCAACAAAATCTTGGACGAAGACAATGATCTGACCTGCTAGATGGCCCAGTAAGTTTCCCAGTAGTCGGTAAACATCACAAATACTTGTGCGAGACGATTAGTATTTGTGCCTATAGCTTAGAATTGCGATTTCGGTGTCATAGCGAGACATGACATACAATCAATCTTCACTCCCATAACTCGGTCTTCTCCAATTCAATTAACACCCGCCTTGTAAATGAAACTGCTAAATAAATTTCATGAAAGCGACAAATAGATCGAAATTCTGTTATTTCAATAAAGCTAAATCAAGAGATTACAAACGATCACCATAAAACTCCGAAATAGCCTTACGAATACAAAGTACTTGAACTAGCTAATTAATGCAAAGTCCCAAAATAATCGGGCTAAATACGTAAAACAGACCAATTTCATGTTGTGTCACATTTAGTACGTAAATGAGACTATAACTAGCAGGTTATGGTCGATCAAACTTACAACAGTCTGACACAAAACTAATCAGTAACATCATAATCAGCAAAGCCGAGTGCAGAAGCAACGGCGACGAAAACCGACACAATCGCCACCGGAGAAGCCTTCAACTCGGCACACCATGGCGCAGTTGTGGTCCCTCCAACAAGCTCCCTTGTAGTGGTGGCTTTTTGATTGACATACTCTAGCCTCTCCTTGTTGCACCATTCCTTCTGTTTATAACATCATCCAACATTATATTTATTACGTTATTTAATTTTGTATCGAATTTAAATTATAAATTTATAATACATTCATAACCTTTTTCCTAATTTAAGTTTAAATGTCTTAATATATTGGTTAGGGTGCGAGTATATAAAAAAATCGAATAAACGTTTGATTAGAGTAATTAAATTATTATATAAATTTATCAAAAAATCTATATTTCAATCAGTTATCCTTACTCCTTAGCCCCATCATCTACAGAGTACAATCTCTTAACAAGTGATCAAGTAGTAAATAAATCTAGGAAACATAGCGCAATGTGATAGTGACCATTGAACATATTCTTCATCGTATTTTTACAATGTTAATATATTTTCATTTATTCACGATCTTACGATATTGTAAGACAAGAGCTATAGAACTAATTCTACTATCCAATGCATGTAAAGCATGGAGTGTAAAGTATCAAGAGAAACTTACGAGAAGCAAAGAAAATGAGCAACATCATGAAAATAACCAATGATTTTCTCTCCATTATAAGTAAAGTATTGAGTAGATGCTTAATTAAACTCTCAATTTTAACTCACTTCTAAGTTCTATATATAATCGGGGATGAAACTTCTAGAGCTCGATAAAAAAGACAAATATAATATAATATAATATAATATAATATAATATAATGTGTTTTTCTGAAATTATTACAAGTTCCAATTAAACATTACAATTGAAGAATTACAAAATTGAGCATCGTTTGGAGTGAGCATCTCACTGAGTGCATGTATATCAATATGTATGTCTTCCAATCTCCATATTCACGAATCATGATACACCATACAACAGATAACCACGACAACTTTTAGCTTATTGGCCTTTTTTTATAAGACGGTCTTACAACATACATATCATCAAATAAAATTTAGATTTTTTTAAAAAAAATATGCGATTTTATGTTTTAATTTTTGTACTGTATGAATCCGTCTTAAACAACAATTTACGTATTACTTAGTCTTATCGTCCAAATGTTAGACATATCTTATTTTTCATCTGCTTCTTCATAATCGTCTCTTGCGTCAAAATTACTACTCGTAACTTTTTATTATTTTTTGTTTCACAATAACAATTGAAATACGAAAGAGAGTGTATCACTCTATATATGAACAATGTATAAAATCAGATTACTTTGGAAAACAAATTTTATCTAAATTGATTGTCCCGAAAATAATCTTTAAGGTGTGAATAAAACACATACTACTCTATATATAAGTTTAGCTTTTAATTATCACTAAATTTCTTCGATAATATCATTATATTAATCACAAATTTTCAGAGAAAACGGTCTTTACTCTTGCCATACGCAATGCGATGACAAAGAGCAAGACCACCGACCTAATTAGGACATGCCACCGACCACATGATCAAAGTGATGACTATTCTTGATTCTAGAGCATTTTTTGAATTCGTATCATCGTATATATGTTTATTGGCTAAACACAGGATTTTGTCAACTGTTTGATAAAGGGGGAATCGAACTTGAGACCTCATGGTGTCATGAGGCTCTGATACCATATTGGAGACCAACTCTACCAAAATCCTAAGGTAATGGTTGAGGTCCAATAATTGGTCTTTATACTTTAACAATGTTTAGAGTGGTTACAATAATTCATCAGTCACGAAAACAATAATTAATATTTTCAAGGACAAATATATTAATTAAAATTTTTAGGACGAGTCTTACCACGTATATATGGATAATTTAATAACTTTATTTTGTAATTTGTGCCCCTAGATTATGAGGTTAAACTCCCACTAATTCACACATTTGCTTACGCTTCTTTATATTAATTCGATCAGTTCTTTTTAGTAGAAAATTCAAAGGATAATCTACAATTCTAATTTCGGCATAAAATATTTTGTAAAAAAAGCATTGAAAATAAATGTAAAGATACGAATGGATTAAAGGAAAAGTACAGATTTGCGAAAGACTTAACACATGAACTACTTTGGACATTATTGTCAACACCTAAATTGATAGTCCTTTGATTTCTCAACACCAAACAACTAGTAATTAAGTTATGAAAAACAACACACACAACTAAGACAAGTACACACTCCATAGGTAGACATATCATAAAGGGCCAAGTAGAGTCGAGCCAGTTTGGATCAGGTCATGTCAAGTTAAGCTGCGCTAGCAAAGCTTAGTGCAAAAGCAACGACGACGGAAACCACGACAACGGCCACCAGAGAACCCTTCATTGCGGCATACGATGGCGCAGTTGTGGCTGCCACCACATGGTCCTTTGTAGTAGTGGCTTAGTGACTGACACATCCTCCCTTCTACTTGTTTCACTTCCTCTGCTCTCATAAAATTTTGTTA
>JAUEKU010175991.1:0-10715 GCA_032274805.1 Gypsophila paniculata | reverse complement strand
TCCAAAAATATATAAAAATAACTAATCAAGTAAATATTAGTTAAAGGTGATGGACGTAAGTAAGAAAGGGTACCATGAGAACAAAAATCAAAGTTGAGAAGTACCAAAGGAAGAAACTTCAAATGAGGGGTACATTGAAAAAACTGTCAAAACTCGGGGTACCGTGGGAAATATCCCTTATTTTAATTTATTAAGGTGTCTTATTCTCCAAGTTAATATGCCTATATTAAGCTAAGTATGTAAGAAAATAGATTATGAATGAAATTTATCCAGGAAAATCATTGTCATAATCTTCTTCCTTACAATTCTCTCAATTTTATCTTTTTCACTTGAATTCTAGGTGATTTTCTCCACCCGAATCACTCTAAATTCGAGTATTTTTAGCCTATCAATCATCCAGATTGAACAGTTAAAAAAATTGATTATATCAATTGATTGTGACTAAAATATGACCTTTATAGTGCTTATTAAGTAGATAATAACCCGTTCTAAACATCATAAAATGATCACATTATACTCAATAATAATTACAATAATCGTTATAATGATAACTCGTAACATATTAGTCATAGTACTCCATACTCCGTATACAATATATGTGACTACACAAGTCCTAATTGCTCAACATGGTATGCATTTTGATCATCAATGAAAATGATTTCTTAATTGTGCCCTCTAAACATGACACATTACATGATTACAATTTATAGAAAGTACTACTGTACATTAGTAGATCACCTATGCTAAAAACAGTGTTTACAAGTTACAACCCTTTTCGATATCACCGTCTCACAAATTATATAAAAATCACTGTCGCACAAATTATATAAAAACGCATACAGAGTATGGCTACGTATACGGTATATCTACAATCAATCTTTTAGTTGTGAAAAGAATGTGATAGAGAACGTCGAACAGAGACTACCCTTACTATTGTTCACAAATTATTAATACGTAACGACAATAGTTTAAGCATTGACATGTTCTGATAATTAGTCTGTAATAGTTTTCAAAATATAAAATGCAACAAATTATTGCAGAAGGAAACATGATCTTAAGACATTTGGTTATATTAACCCCCTTGATTCTTACATAACTCTACAGCAAAATACTGTACTCCGTACAGAGCAATCGGATTTCAAACACCACCGTTTGATGATTTTATAATTATGTAAGTTTACAATATTAACAGATCTCGGGCCACAACGGTGGCCTTTGGTTGGCTAATTTTATCCGGTACCAACTGCTAAGGTTTCATGTCGTAAATTACATCTTCTATATGAGTCAATTAGCCCTAGTGTGACTTCTAGGAATAAGTCTAATAGGGCTAATTGAGTGAGACAGAGGGAGTATGATTCATGCTGCGCTCAAGCAATCTTCCCAAGTCCCATATTTTGAACTGAAAGTTCCTCCACCAAACTTCTGTGCATATTCGGAAATGACAGCACGAGCGCTTTCATCCCAAGTTCTTGCTATGTCCTTCAAAGACATCGGCTGGGAAAGACTACGGAGTGATACGCTAAACCTCGACTTAGCCTTCAGTGAGAGATCTTCATGCTCATTGCTATAACAAAACAGCACAATATTCAAAATTCAGATGCTACAAAAGCTGAAATGAGATTATTTCGCAAACTTAACAATGATGATGGACAAGGTGGAATGATATTCGAAGGTGTTTGTATGATCAAGATTTGGTGCTAGACTACCGTCATTAAAATCAGAAAGGATGATTGCATTTCTTTTTGAGGATATCAGTAGAGAAAAGGTAATACAAGTAAATAAAACCAGAATAGCAATCATGGATGTTTATGGCAACGTTTTTTTGGCATACATGGTAACATACCAGGTCACTCTGAAGGAAACTACCAGCCTCCATCCTAGATTTATTATCGCATTTGACTTTGGTGGGCAACCGATATCAACTTGACCATTAATTTCTTTGAATATAAAGCTTGTAATGTTTAATTACCAAAGAACATGTTTCTATAATTACCAGCATCTTTTCTGAAAAGTTGTAGCTCATATCATGAAAAAATGTCCTTCGCAGTCGATGGCGTTTACCACCAAAGCCAATTGGGAACAATATAGATGGTATGAAGGGAGTAAAAAGGAAATATCACATAAAACATAATGGCACAGGGGAGTATGAAAGAGACATGAAATAACAACATTAAAAGATCCAGAGTTCCCCAAGCTTACCTGACACCAATTGGTAACTTGTCCAGTAAAATTGGTGAGCAATTTGGATATGTATCAGGAACCAGCAACTTCAATGGCTGAATTGGTGACTGGAAGGCACAAACATCGATGAATATAAAGTGCACATAATACTACGAGTACTCATTTTAATTGTATTGTGCACAACATACTCACCATTCCAGCAGAAGTATACTGTGATCTAAAGCTCGAGCTAAGAGTTATAGCATTGTAAGAACACTTGACAACAGTCCCTTCACTACCTTCTGCAGCTAGTGCAGCCATCGATGGACTCATGTCTTCGTCACTGATATCGACGACAGTATCTATAAGGCGCTCATTTATTTCTCTGATTTCTTCCGAAAGAGCGTAATTCACCTATATAATCAGACAGATATAGCCACAAAAATAACAATCATAAAATAATACGTGAGTACTGAAAACACCTTTAGCAGTAAAGATCGCAATTAATTTCCTATTCGGCTAATTATGGTGCTCTGTAACATCGAACTACATTTAAGTACTGCATGTAACCTGGCCTAAAACAAATCTAATAATTGTAGGATGAATTTATCTCATGTACACTAACACAGCAGAGAGAAACTGGGATTTACTACGCACTATCAATTGTAGTACATGGATTTTGACATCTCAATCCAAAGGGTCTAACTATATCTGGTATTCAGTAACATTTAACTTCCTGTTGCTGGGCTGGGAAGACCGGGACAAAGACAGTATGAAGTAACAAGGCGGGCTAATTTTACAAGGCGGGCTAATTTTAGGAGGCAGGGACCAAGTCAGATAAAGTGATAACAAAAATGGCCGGTTTTAACTGTGTTTTTAGTGAAAATCGTTGATATGCTGCTGCAGCATAGCAGCAGCGGCAGCTGCAGCGACAGGCTATACATTCTCATGGGCCTGGAGGGTTATGGGGGCCTCTCCTTATTTCTAAATACTAGGATGTCTATTCTTCAAGTAAGAGTAATGTTCAAAAGTCCCATTATTTGAAATCCAATTACACAAATGAATGATCATTTTCACCTAAACGAATATAATACACCGTAGAAAAGGGAACTCAGATTATGAAAATGGAAACATGAATGTTACCCACTTGTTACACTAAGCTACCAAAAATTGGCAAGCTAGAAAATACCTCACTCCTTGCTTTCTTGACACCAGAAGTTGCAGTTGACTCTAGCTCAGGTGTAAATGGCCCATTCAGTTGCTTTAAGCTATCATTCCTGCTGCCAGCAGATGCTCCGACATGTAAGGGCATTGCACTGGTATACCGTTTCATCCTCTTTGCTCCACTATTTCCATCTTGTGTAAGAATATTTCTAGCTTGCAATCGACACTTTGTCATGGCAACCAAATCCTCGCCAACCGTGGCTCGAGAGCCATTACCTGGAACCGATCCAGCAATACGATCAACCATGCTGACAACTGAACTGATGTCACTGATGGCTGAACTCAAAGCTTTTGGTGATATGGATTTCACCTGAAATAGAGGCAATGAGGGAGAATGTTTATTCATTAAAGAATCTCTACAAAAGTATGAGCTTGAAATCACCAACATGTTCCAAATGTAACTGATAAACAACTGTTACTTACAGCTCTCAGTAAGCGCTCTATTGGTTTCTCTGTTACACTGGATTTTCCAGAAATGGTGGCGGATGCATTACCAAGCGTTCCATCCGGCCCAGTACACTCAAACAAAGGAGAAGGTGATATCCCAGGGGTGCCAATGGAAAGTGATTGAGGAGCAGCAACTGCACCATTTGTTTGTTGACCAACATTTGCAGCATTGGTGAGTGAGGAAATAGCAGGTTTCTCATGATCACCAGGCATAGGAGATGGCACCAACAGGGATGACGGAGATGGGACAAAAGGTGAATTTGCTGAATGCATAGGGGTTCCACCTTTGGAAACTGAAGGAGGAAGATTTTGTGGGTCAATTTGTGGAGATGAATGGTTTATTATCTGGGGAGACACTGCATTCAGCAGTTGAGGAGACGATACAGGGAAAGAAGCCCCAGGTGTGATTTGATGGTTCATAAAACGCTGGGATGACGAGGGATGTTGTGCAAAAGCCCCCGATTTAAGATGTCTCATCTTTTCATTTACATCATTCAGTTGCTGGAGCTGAGCCATCTGATGAACCTGCATTTGTGAAGGCTGCTGTCCTTGCTGGTTTACCTGCTGCTGCAACATGTGCTGTTTTTGCATTTGTATTTGCCTATTGTGGATATGTTGCTTCAAATTCTGCTGGTCATGCTGTTGTTTCAGATGCTGATTTTGAAGAATGTTTGGACCGGTGTGGATATTGTTTACATTTTGATGTAGCAAACTAACCCCGCTTTGGGATTGAATTGCGCCGATATTTGACTGAGGAGGAGCACTAACAGTATTCATCTGCAAGGATGACACTGCAACTTGTTGCATTGAACTTGGTCCACTTATTTGTCCCGAGTCTAAATTACTGGGCTGTAATGAACTCGGAATGCTCTGTTGCAAAGAAGTAACGCCAGATAACGCAGGAACAGAACCATGCTTCAAGTTAGTCAAACTGCTCTGTTGCATGGTAGCACCAGAGCCTGGTATATTCATAGACTGCAGTTGAGAATTTGCTCCACCATCATGCGATTGCGGCTGAGGATTTTGAGGATGCTGCTGCTGATAAGATTGTAGCTGAGGAGGCTTCCTGGGCTTGTTAGGATTAAGTAAGTTTAAAATCTGCTTCTCAAATGACGGTAATTTCTCCTTGTGGGAGGGTGAGATATTGTTCTTCGAAATCTGGAGAACTTGCATTAATCTATCCAACATATGTTTAAATACTCTGAGCTTCTCGATTTGATCTATCTTTGGTTGTTGAGGAAGAGAGTCATGCTGGTTAATGCACAAAGGATGAGCGTCAGAAATTATTTCAATCGTGAAATAAATGCAGATATGCTGCTTTCTCATGTTCCCTCAATATGATGATGTGTTCAAACCAGTGCTTGCAAATTGTTAGTACTACTATCTTCTATGTATTTTTACAACGGATACTTGAATGTTGAAAAGTATAGCTTACGAACTTTTGAAGTTGAAATTAATATAGTAACTTTAGCAAAACATTTTTATGTTTTTTCTACTGTCCTCCCCTCCAAAAACCTATTAAGGTATCACAAAGTAAGAGTGTCATAAGAGAGGGGGCATAAAAGCTAGACAAGAGAAACGACCAAATGCAAATATTAGAAATCTTAGTTAACACTAAAACCATGCATACAATTTGGCATACCTGCTGCAGTTTAAAAGAGATCTTCTGCTGCATCTCATTAAGATCTGCATAGTAAAGATCCTTCATAGATTTGATCTGTCGATTATCAAAGGAACAAATTATCAGAATATATTTTCAGTTATCTAAGACAACATCGGTGTTGACATTTCCCGTTGTAAACTACTTTGATTTTCCTTCACATCCACTACATATAGTTAGAATATTGTTCTCTAAATGATACAATAGTGAAAATATTATAGTAAATACTTCATGCACCCTCTCTTCCTTTACTTTGGTCATGCGGCCTTTCTTTCTGCCCGTGCTAGGAGAAATGTCGGATTGGTAAGGGCCGAGTTGATATTTTACATCCATATCATCAACAGTCGTAGCCTCACAGGTGTGACCTTATAAGCGAAGAGTCGAAGAAACACAGCGATCATTTACTAGAAAACAAGGAAATCCCAATCGATATCATTTTATTTTACGAGTATTTTTTAAGAAGCAAACTCTCCATCGTTAGAAAAATAAGTGACTGCAACTTTACTCCTAACCATATTAGCAGCATAACTGCATCTGACAATAGCAAACATAGCAAAGGATATATATATAGTAGATAATATTCCTGATCTCGACTCTGAAGGCGTGCTTGACATGTTCAGCTTGATAGTGAATGCAAGGAGGCACACTATAAGCAAAGCACCTAATGACTGGAATATCAATTTATCCACCAGATCAGATGGCTTTTAATAACAGTCGTGACCTGCGATCCCACACACTTGTAGCTAGACATTGTTGAACACACATATGGTAGTTATTCAGGAGCAGGAAACATTACCTTTTGATAGACCTCTTCTTGCCAATCGCCAACATTTGCACTGCTCGTCTGAGCAGTGGAATCCAAAGAGCCTTCTCAGAAATCACAAGAACACAATGTCAGGCTTATGAATAAAAAGCATAATATTTTAGTTTTTTTTTTTTTCTGAAAGGGATAATATAGGAACAGAACAATGAACGATAGACAAGTTGTCAAAGCTGAATATTGAAAGGAATTAAAGACTTTTGAGAAGAAGTCACCACCAATCACAGCAGCGGCAAAAAAAAAAAAAGAAAAAAAAAAACTTGTTTTCTTTAAAATAGGGATCCGGAAGACTGGAACAACACTACGGAGCACAATTTCGCCCAAACATTAGCAGAGACAAATTTTGGAAGGTAGGCACATACTGGTTGGTGCTTCGGGAGTCGCTCTTTGTGATTGGAACAGCTTCTGCTGATCGGTCATGTTTTGTTGTTGTAGCAAAGGGTTCATGTTTTGCATACGGTGATGCATGTTTTGCAGAAGAGAATTTGACTGCGGATTCATGGGTAATTGCTGTTGTACTTGTGTCGGCTGAGATTGAAGCTGTGACATCAATTGTTGTGACTGTGATTGCAGTTGTTGCTGCCCGGCGCCACCTGAAAGTGCATTATGGGTCTGTTGCTGAACAGGCACCTTGGTTGGTTGCATCATCTGCACTGACTGCTGTTGATTCGTCTGCATGCTTGCGTTCCCTGATTGAGTTCCCATCAGTTGTTGTCCTCCAACATGACTCTGGTGACCCAACTGTTGCTGAGGCATGTTCTGAAGATTGCTTTGCTGACCCATTAAATGTTGTTGCTGCTGCTGCAGATTCTGGTGACTAGTTGGCTGTTGTGTTGCCACGTTTTGAATATTGTTCTGCTGCCCCAGCAGCCTCTGCTGCTGCTGCTGCTGCTGCTGCATATCTGAGATATTACTCTGTTGCATGTTCCCCAAATTTGGTTGTTGACCAATCAGTTGACTTTGTTGCTTGTTCCCAGCATTTGGCTGTTGACCAATCAGTTGATTTTGCTGCGTGTTCCCAGCATTTGGCTGTTGACCAATCAGTTGATTTTGTTGCATGTTCCCGTAATTTGGCTGTTGACCAATCAACTGATTTTGTGGCATGTTTCCAGCATTTAATTGTGGGCCCAACCCCTGCTGTTGCTGTATAGCAGTAGTCTGTTGAGGCTGCTGCCTGATCATCGACTGTTGATGCTGCTGAAGCACAGACTGAGTTGGTTGTTGAACGGAAGATTGTTGGTTTTGTTGTAGCCCATTTATCACCGAAGGCTGCATAACAGAAGAAGTTTGCATCATTGGTTGTTGTTGTGTCTGCAGAAGTGGTTGTTGAATATTTTGTTGTTGTTGTTGAATATTGTGCTGCATTAACTGACGCTTAATCTGCAGCTGCTGCTGCTGCTGCTGCTGATACATAAATTGCTGGGAATTCTGAGTTTGCTGTTGCTGTGAGCCGATGTGTAGCTGCCTTCCTTGCAATTGCCTTTGAGCATTAGAGAACATACTGGAAGCTATTCCCTGATTCATTGTATTTCCCAAAGAATTTTGTGAGATGGTAGAGGTGTTCTGCAGATTGGAATTCTGAGCAACATTTGGCATGGGATTTTGTGCCAAACCATTAGTTGGTAGTGTATTTGGCAAGCTGACGCCAGTCTGCAACGTTCCAGGTACTATGTTTTTAGGAATGTTGGATGTCAAAAGCTGTTGACGAGCTTGAGATTGATTAGGTGCCATCTGGAGTGGCACAGACTGGTTTTGGTTGTGCACTTGGGACTGCATGTTCTGAGAAGATGCTGAAAGACAATGACAAAGTGGACTAAATTAGTTCAGATAAAATATGAATAATTCACAAACCGCTGTACCAAGTATTACGAAAAGAAGCCACAAGGGATCAATCTTGTTCTCTAGGCTCCATTTAGTTTAAGGAATAAGGCTACAGGAGATACTGATATTCTTCATATGGTTGAAGGGAAAAACATTTTTTCAGTATAAACTAAATTCTATGGAAACTATTTTTGATTTAAAATTAGAGTGTTCCAAACAGCTACATCTTTGTGAGGTTGATGGTACCAAAAGCAATTTCAGTCTTCATTATGGAATGAACATTAATATGGGCAGGACAAATCAACAGAGGGGAGAAGAGCTAAATTGGTATCCCGTGCTTTTAAAGGAAAAATAGGTTGAACCAAAAAAAAAGGAAATTTCCCATCATACAAACCAACAAGAGATATGGAAAGTGCTTTTTACGCAAAAATGTCGTCTAAAATATAAGCACATGGATCTAGTGAGAACAAAATGTTACCAGGATCTTGTGGATTTCTGCCTGCAGAGTTGGAAGGCATAGCATTAGGGAGTGCAGTCTGAGATTTTGACTCCATTGTAAGCATTTTCAAGGAAATCTTCCGCAAATAATCAGACTGGAAATACAGATCAAGTTTGGATCAGACACGACGAACAAAGAGGGAAGACTGCTTAGGCATCTAAGATATCAGCACATACCTGGCTTGTAGCAGCACTATATATCTTCTCTTCAAATCTAATAGCAATCTGCTTGAGCTCTTGCACTCCTTCTTGGCCGGAAAACGGGAGATGCTTTTTCAGAGTTTCCATTCTAGAATCGTAGTGAACATTGGATCGTTAGTACATCAGATTCTTTACAGGGTAAAATATACCAGGACTTTGACACATAATCAAACTGCTTGCCAAAAGTAACACACCAACAATCTGATAAATGCATCATATCCTGTCCCTTCAAGTACCCTCGCTTAACTACCGTCACTAAATATAGCTAACTACGCATGTACTTCCACTATGATTAATGCTAACAGATTTCCATCAATACTTTTCATATTGTTCCCATAAAGAACAGATAAAGTAGCACGATTCGACTTGTGCGTCGGAAAAACTTTCCTAGGAAGTCATAAATTGGGGGTTATCGTCAACATACAAGATTCTCCCCAATACGGTGTATATTTTTCTATCTTGTGACAAACAGCTACGACACATTATAGCAAAACATAAAGACAGCTCTTACATCGGTAAATCCCACATTTAAACCAATGAGCAATCATTTAGAGAGGCAAATTTGAATAGATCAGATATGAGGTCATATCTGATCTATGTTACTCTGACACCTCACTTCGCTGTCGTGAGTCAGACACATTCTCCGACACGACACTTCAACACTTCAATTTAGACCAAAAATCGGAAACTCACACAAAATAGCCGAGTCCGACACTCCGTCATGTGTCAGACACGAAACCGTGCTCAGTCTGAGTAACATAGTACTATCCAATAAAGTAAAATGAGCCTGCTATGGAAATGTAATATAATCACCAGCGAATCTGAGTTCCACCGACAAATTAGTCAAGCTCAACAATATATAACAAAACTGAAAAGGAAATCATGAGCTAAGGTTATTCCATTTTCGACCATCAATCTTCCAATACTCATGATAAATCCGTTCTTTCTCAAAAGAAAAAAGAAAAAAAAAACTTATCGTCTTCATCTTAGCTAATGTCTCAAAAGGAGGGAAGTTCCACCATTTAAAAAGGAGGAAAACGTAATCTCCACACACAAAGAACACCATCATAATCAACAAAAACTAACAGCAACAACTTCGTTACCCACTCAAAGGCCCTCACCTATGACGTAAAAAAGGGGTTCCAGATACCCGGATGTATACGGCCTTACCGGTGTGTTAGCACACTCGAGAGATTCATTCTAACGACCAACAAACACAAGATCAGCATATATTACACAAATATTCATCCTTTGAATTCACAACAACAGCAACCCACACACACTTTTTACGAAAAAAAAAAGGGTCAGACGTATGCAGCCTAAACGCAACGTGACTAATTCTCATGACTAATAAACACACTAATGACATAACTAAACAAACTTTCATCCTTTGACTTTGTCACTTCACAACAACACGGCCCCCACCAATAACGAATTACAAGGAGTCGGAAATATGCAACCTTACCATTATGCTACAAAACGCAAAGAATTCCGATTCAAATAACTCATACACATAAATGACCGCTATTACTTAAATTCACATCCTTTCAATTCACAACTACACGACCGCCCACCATTCATATAACGAATTAAAAAGGGGGTCAAAAGTACGCAACCTTACAGACCGCAAATAGATCGATTCTTATAACCAATACACATATAATCACTTCTATTACTCAAATTTACATCCTTTGAATTCACAACAACACGTCCCGAACCTATAACGAATCAAAAGGGGGTCAGAAGTACGCAACCTTACAAAACACGGAAATACACATAAAATCACTTCTATTACTTAAAATTTTCACATCACCTAAATTCTACACCACAATAATTCACCAAAAAAAAACCCGAGTTTCCGAAGTTCCGAATCTAAACAGCTAA
>JAUEKU010175980.1:0-10715 GCA_032274805.1 Gypsophila paniculata | reverse complement strand
AAAATTCTTAAAAAAATTCCAAACCCACTTTAGCCAACTGCTAATCATTCAAATCCTGTATTAATAATAGAGATTCCGCAATTTTAAACTAATAAATGGCACAATAATTCAACTACGGTCTGATCCAAAGCTCGTCACACCAACACAAATTATCAAATAACACTGTTATTCAGCATAGAACAGATCTAATAATACTTTTTGCATACCATTTATAGGATACATTAAATGAAATGCATGAGCAATTATAAAACCGTTATACGACATACAACGGTCTAACTCAGTGACAAATTCTACACTAAATAAGCTCAACAAATTACAAACACAAATTTTGTACTAACAATACAGATTCCACAATTTTAAACTAATGAATGGCATAATAATTCAACTAAGATCTTATCCAAAGCTCGTCACACCAACACAAATTATCAAATAAGACCGTCATTACTAACATTAAATGAGGTACAGAAGCAATTATAAAACCGTTGTACGCCATAGAACGGCCTAACTCACCAACACAAATTGTACACCAAATAAGTTCAAAAATCACAAACAATGCACTCAAAGAATCAAATTTTTTCAGCTGCAATCTAAAAGAAATTCATTGTACAAAAAAAATAATTTTTTAACAGAAAAAATAAAAATAAATAAACTTCTTACTTAACAATGCTTTGTGTTTTCTTGCAGCATAATTCAGATCAAACAAAAAAAAGCCATGAATTAAATTAGCTCACATGCCAAGTGGACACACGTTAGAAAACCCGACTAATATAATAATTAAACTGAAATGATAAAATTTAAAATTATATCATTAGTAAAGTATAGGAGGGGACAAAATTCAATAGGGTCATAATCATTCTATTATTAAAATTAAAATTAAAAATAAAAATAAATATAAATATAAAAAAAACTGAAATTATTATTTTAATAAATAATATTATCTTAAATAAATCATTGCTACAACTTCAATTCTCATCTTCCTAAAATTATTGGTATGATCTAAACAAACCAAAACAATTATAAGTTGACAAAGGACTACACATTTATTAATTAAATATACTCTACTTTATTTCCTCGGTTTCATCCAATTGTATACGTCTCTCAAAAATCAAATACATACTTATAAAATAAATGACTGAAGATAAAATTAAGGGTGAAATTGATTTGGTCAATTAATTAATAAATAGAACAATTTAGCCAATTATATTACAACTATGAGAATATTTAGGTGACCAATAAATATAAATAAAAAATCTAGATTTAATTATTTTAAAATAAAAACAATTCAAAAAAAAAAAAGGATAATTCTTTAGACACATAGATCGGAGTTTTCTTACAAATAATTATAATTAAAAAAAAACCCAAAATAAATTCAAAAATACTCATGTGACGATCTCACGGTAAGTTGACTGTGAGACGATTTTACAAGAGACTTGCCGAAATAAATCATAAGTAACCCATAAAAGAAAAGTAAAAAACTTTACCTTAAAAAAGTCTTCAGAAAAATCCAAAATTATTAGTGCTTAATTCTTCATCAACACTTCACCAAAAAAATACAAAAAAATAAAAATAAAAAAAGCCCAAAATTTGGAGAAAATAATGAAAAATAAAATCAAAGATCAAAAATTAATCAGAGATCTTCTGCATTGCAGAAATTTGCAACCTTTTTTTATTAAATTGCAAAAAAAAAAGGTTGATTCTTGGGGAAAAATTAAATAAAAAATTAAATTTAAAGTACAAGAAAATAAAAAAACCCAATAAAAATATTAATATATTGAGTAATAATATAATAAAGTGGGGAGTAGTTGGGGAGAAATATATAGAAGAGGGGGTGAAGAAAGAAGAGACAAAAAAGTAAGTACTTGTGAAAAATAGAGAGAGTTTTTTTCTTTAAAATTATGCTTTGCTTTGTTGAAAGAGATGAGGTTTGACACATGAAAGACTTGTGAAGTTTTATGGACCAATTGACAATTGTGTGGGAGGGATTTGGTTTTTTTATATGTTCGTATTTTCGAAATTTTGATCGTAAATATTAAATAATTTTGTACTCGTATTAAAGAATGATATATCCTTTTTAATGTAATTTTTCCAATTCATCCAAATCAATGATCTCAGTTGCTTTTTGGACACTATTCATGGCGGTGGAGAATTTTCGGTATATTTTGTATTTTATAAGAAAAAATATAGTCATGTGTAATCTTGTTTTATTCGCCTTTATGGTATAATAAGAATATCCATTTTTTATAATTTTTAATAATTTGTAACTAAAGATATTAACGCTGCAAAACGTGTCTCGACAAATGTGAATATAGCACTTAAGACCATTTGTTTGGAGGAGATGGAGTATAAGACAAGTGTTTCGTTTTTCTGTATGCATTTTGCAATTAACTACTTGACCTGTTTTATACTGAAGGCGGATATACTCGTCTTAAAATTTTGTGTTAATTATTTGATTTTTTTACACCATTAATCAGTTTAAAGAATTTTTGAAATTTTTTTCTTATATACTCCCTCCTACCCATTATAAGTGTCCCATTTAGGAGTGAGTACAACATTTAAGGAATACTCCCTCCATTCAAGTCCATTATGTGCATGACATCATGGCACACATGCCAATGCACGTTTTGCAACGTTAATATCTTTAGTTGCACATTATAAAAAATTATATAAATTTGATATTAATATTGTATTTAAGAAGACGAATCAAACAAGATCACACATGACTATATTTTCACTTATATATCGTCCAAAATTTAAAAGATTCTCTCAACTCCCAAATAGTGTCAAAAAGTGCTTTGCACACCATTGAGTTGAATGGAGGGAGTATCAAATTTTAGTTGAAATTATAACTTAAAATTGTCGAAAATTAAAATTTATAGTGATTTTAAGAAATATACTCCATAAACGGTGGGAGATTTGTATAACATATGTCACATTAGGTGGGAGTTTTGAAAAAAAATTATATTAAGTGAGAGTTTTAAAAAAGTGATTTAGATTAGGTAGGAGTTATGAATTTGCCCGAAAGGGTGGAGTCTAGTGGTTAAAACATGAGTGAGATTCCCATGGATCTCAAGTTCAATCTCCTCCAAGAGCAATCTTGTCTCCAAGAGCAATCTTGTGGGAGATTTATGCTTGAGACTATGCCTAATAGATTTCGAGCCTGTCCCCTGTTAAAAGGGGTGACTTACATGGCGTGATAACGGCTGCGGATTCTCACGTTACCCAAAAAAAAATCACTCTTTTTTGCACGCACTCTCCAAGTCTCCATCCAACCTTCCAATTTCAAACAGGCTGGAACACAAAACACACTAATTCAAACCTCATTTCTTTCCCAAATTACCCCTCACTTCTTCCCCTAATTACCACCACTTTCTTCCCACCACACCCGTAATTCCTCCTCATACCCAGGGTCAAAACCGTCATTCCCTCTTTAAAAATTATAACAACAACGAACACCACCTTCTTCTCACTCCTCTCTCCTCAAATAACATTCTTCTTCAATCAAACACAAAAAAATTAAAAAAATCCCCAAATTTTCCCCAAATCATCAAACCCTAACCCTAATTTCTCCAATTTCATCCCCAAATTTCCCCAATTTCAACCCTAATTCTCTCAATTTCAACCCTAAGTACATCAATTTAACCTAATTTGGTCGATTTCGGCGATCAAAAATGGGGGATTTCAACCTAGCACTGTTGATCGTGGCAATAATCGTCGTAATTCTTGTATTTGTCTTCAATGTGTACCTTTTGATCAATTACCAACACCCAGACGACAAAAATCAGGCGTATTTCCCCAAATTCGTCGTCGTTTTCGGCCTTTCGGTCGCAGTTATCTCAATTCTTATGCTCCCTGCTGACGTGGCCAATCGGCAGGCTTGTCGACACGCGCTGTACAATGGCGCGTGTCATTTGACCCTCCCGATGAAGGATCTTTGGCTTGTGGTGTACATTGTCGATGCATTGCTCGTCTTTTTCGTGATTCCCTTCGCTATTTTCTATTACGAGGGTGATCAGGATAAGTGCGTTGGTTGTTTTATTGTTTTTGATTGATTTGAGTTTCGTGTCGTGTTGTGTTGTTTTGTGTTTGTGATGTAATCTGGTTTGATTTGGTGTTTTGTGATGTAGGACTGTTGGGAAGCGGGTGAAAAGCGCGGTGATTTGGGTCGGGTTGACTGCTGTGATTGTCGCTCTTGTTCTCGGCATTTTGTATGGTAAGTGCTGTGTGAAACCGTCTCACATGTGAGACCGATTCAAGTACTTGTCTGCGTTCCTAATTTGGTTCTATGGATGATTGCTTGGTCCCAAAGTCTCAAAAAAGACGGTCTTAGACCATTTTTTCTCTCTATAACTATCTGCTTAATATGTCTTCATTTATTGCTGGTCTTACACTTTGAAAAGTGAAAGACGGTCTTCTGCAGGACTTACTTTTCGTTGGTGTGACATTTAACACTGTCTCATGTAAGTTTTTGTGCTGTGGATCTGTGGGATTAGTTTTTACGCTTTTTTAGGGGATTCATATCAGCTGGACAGCTGCTGTGTAGTTAGGGAGGTAAACTTTGTGTGAACTGATCAAGTTTAGATAGCGGTTCGACTTTGTAAAAGGGTTCGTAGTAGAAGGGTTCGAGCGGGATAAACATGTAAGATTGGGATGATAAGGAAAAGGAAAAAGGATAAATAAAAGAATTAAAAGTGAAGAAAAATGGAATTTGAATAGTTGGTGCATACTGCTGGCTGGTTGCGCCTTATGCACGAGGTGTATCTAAGTTGTCCGAGACATTTTGACTTGCGCCTCACCGAGTCTTGAGGTCAGGCGAGCTTTTTAAACCAAGCCATCGTTGTTTAGCTAATTAAATACTTATGTTTACCCAAAAAAAAGAGGGCATCTTTGTGATATCGTATGTTGGCTTTTATAAATTGGTTTCATAAAAGTGTCTTTCATTTTACATAGCAAAACTTAGCGAGATCGTTATGTTGGGTAAGAACTAAGAAGTACTCTTATAAAATATGGTCTACTGTGGATCCTGTAAGTTTGTGTGGAACTATATAACTCTTTAGTATTATGATTTAATCTACTTCGTTCAATCCAGTCAGATTGATTGCTTGTTTAAAGTTACTTTGTATGTTGAAGTGGTTTTTGTTTGAGAGTGCTCGAGTGAATAGTAACTCCATGAAGTAATATTCGGACATTGTGTGCAGCTGTTATCTGCTTCTTTAATTGTACTAATGCCTGCACGTTTCTTCCACTTATTTCCCAGGGCTGATTGGTAAGGTGGACTTCACAGTAAGGCATCTTTCTTCTAACACTACATCATTTCCAAGTTCGTGGAGTTTCTCTAGTGGTCAGCCTTGCATTGACAATGCACGTCAGGTTAGGGGAATACAAATGTTTGATGTCACTTGGTCCTGTATGCGATTTAACACGTGGATTTTATCTTTTACTTTGAGAGTACTTTTACACACTTTTAATGACATTATTTCTTGAATTCTTTGCTCTTCTATCCTTCTTTTCAGTGTTCTGCATTCTTAGCTAGCGCTAAGTCAGAGACTACATGGACTATGCGAGCGACCTTCCCAGAATATGTTGTTGCTCTAGCAACCATTGCAGGGTCTGTTCTTTTCACGGTATGTTGTTCCGTCCAAAATGGTGCACATTTTTTTTTTTGATCGCTGACATGTTTTGCATTCACTAAGAATTTCATGCCAAAATAAAAATCTCCATTTTGTGTTGGTAAAATTATACTTCTGTAAATATGTTATAATGCCCACGCTTTCCGAAACTTCATATTTTGAATTGCTAATCACACTAGGAAATTTGTCGAGTTCTGGAGGCATTTAGGAGCAAAATTCTGTATTTTTCTGTTGCTGGGCTTGATGACTAACCTTCTATTTTTCCAAATAGATATTTGGCGGTGTTGGCATTGCTTCTCTACCACTTAGTCTCATATTTGCATTCATCAGGCGACCAAAGGCGGTCATAACTCGGTCGCAGTATATAAAGGTAACCTTCTTGGATTTAGTTATTGGCAACCTCAGCAAGTGGATTACTGCTTGGCACTTGACATCCAAATGTGCTCTAAGTGTATCCCTTCGCATATTTATGCTCTGCTAACATCCTGCTTCTGGCCATCAGGAAGCTACTGAGCTTGGAAAAAAGGCGAAGGATTTAAAGAAAGCTGCTGATGCTCTTCATCAGGAGGAGAGGGGTGGTAGTAAGGGCAGAAAATGGCGTAAAAATGTGAAAGCAGTAGAGAAGGTAAGTAGCGTGACTCACGTATTATTTTTTAACTTCGTTAACTGTTTTGTGCTTTTTTCCTCTGCCTAGTGTTCGAACTAGAAGGATGATCGCTTCGCTTAGTAATTTTTGTTCATCAAAATGTGCAAAAGTCTGAAGGTTGCCTTTTGTGACAGACTGATAGTTCAGATTTTTCTTTCTGTGCTGGAATTATGATTGGGTTGGGCTTGTCCCAATAATTTTCCGTCCATTTAATTTTATCTGTTGGTGACCTTTAGCATTTACTATGCCCCTCAGGAGTTGCTTTTGTTGGAAGAAGACGTAAAGGCTTTGGAAGAAATGTATCCTCAAGGTGAAAAGGTAGGTCATGTTGCTCCGATTCTTTGACTTTTGTCTTTAACAGCGTATTAGCCGACTTCTATCACTAATATTTTGTCTAATGTTTTGTATAGGCTGAGACTTCTTGGGCTCTGACTGTACTTGGATACTTGGCGAAGCTCATATTGGGAATTCTAGGGTGGGCACTGATCTTGTTCTGTGTAACGTCTGTTTTTTTATTGATATGCTTGTGTTGTTGCAATCTTTGCTTCTTGCAGCTAGAGTATCATTGTCGCACATTTGTGTTTCATTTCTGCTTTGTCCCTCTTTTGTCTTGGGTGCACACCTTGAATTAGAAATTTAGTCGCAATCTTCTTTTTTAGCTAATTTTCTATGTGGTTAATTCAACAGAGATGGCAAATGATGAGAAAGTTATTTGCTTGAATGCAATGATTATATTGTACATTAAAATCTAATGGGTGGACTAACTGGCATAACCTAAAGTGATATACTAATGACAAATGTGCTGTTTATTTTAGGAATAGTCTAATGAGCTGTTAATCTAGGATTGTTCAAAGGTGCTTGACTATCAACAATCTAATAGTCGAAACAAGACCATCAACAACTAGAGTCGTTTAACTCTGGGACATTAGGAAGCATGAACCATGTTCCATGCTTAATTGGTGCTACTTAAGCTTCTTATTGTTTCCGTGAAATATAAAAGTTAGCTTCTTGCTGCACAAATTACTTATCTTGCTGGCAAATACTGTGGTTTTGATGTACAATTCCAGTTTGCAACTCTAGCTTATCTGATTGGCATCAGAGCTTTGTTTTGAAAATCTGTCTTGACAATGTGATAGATAGCTCTCTAATTTGCATTTTTGCTCTTTTTCAGGTTGATCGTCTCTGTGGCCTGGATAGCCCATATTGTGATATATCTGATAATTAGGCCTCCTCTATCTCCTTTCTTAAACTTTGTTTTCATCAAGTTGGATGATGTTTGGGGTGAGTTTCGGTTGACCATTGTGATTGATTTTCATACTTTTGTGTTTGAGTAATTATTCAACACGTTTCTTGTTATTTTTGCTAGGGCTGTTGGGTACTGCCGCTTTTGCTTTCTTCTGCTTTTATCTTCTCATGTCAGTTGTTGCTGGGGCAACTATGCTTGGTCTGAGATTGGTTTTCATTACGATTCATCCTATGAAGTAAGGAGATTAAGATTACATATCCCATTTATTAATTGGTCACTATTTATGGTGTGTGACTCACCTACCTTGTCTACAGATGGGGAGCCACTCTCATGAACTCCTTCCTGTTCAATGTTGGCTTGATTCTTCTTTGCTCCATCAGGTCAGAATTATTAATTTTGCTGATTAAGAAAAGTTATGACTCTGTTACTTGAAAGTTGAAACATTGGTGTTCCTGTTGGGACCAAAGAAATAGGTTTTACTGAAAACATGGAAAACTTGAGATAAACCTCTACTGTTTGCTGATGACCGTTTATTTTTATTTATTTATTTATTTATTTGAACTTAGTGTCCCGTGGCTCTTAATTTACCTTTTGTTTGGTCTTAATTTCTTTGTCAGGCACTCGGGCCCTTAAAATTCAGCTTTTTTCTTAAAATGCTAATCAGTCATCTAAGGTTTCTGTCGATTAATATTAAAATATCGACTCTAATTTCCGAAAATTTTTGTGGTAATGTTAATTAGAGTTATCTGATTCTGTAGGTTGCTTTCTACTCCCATTGTATTACGTAGAGCTCACTTAATCTTGTAAAGTTAGCCTTTCTTGATCATAAAATAGTTTTCGCTGTACAGTTAGCCTCTCCTCTTGATCATAAAACTTTGGCCATTGTAATGTTTCTACTTCAGCATCTGATCTTTGGTGCCTTCGTCTGGTCTTTCAGTGTGATCCAATTCTGCTCCAGTGCATTTGCGTATTATGCCCAAGCGACTGCCGCAGAAGAAATATTCGGCCATACTTTGCAGTCTCTGCGTGGAATCAAATACTTATACAAGTTAGTAAATTTTACTCATGTACAATCAGTGGCAAAATTTTGTTTATGGTATTGGTGCCTACTAAAAAGTTAAGGGCAGAGTAACTATAATACCCTAGACCTTAGTGCCTCAAGGGCTCCCGCATGTGGTCGGGCAAGGAGGGGTCGGATGTTTACAAGTAACTGAGAGGTTGTTCCCTCATGACTCAATTGAAAATTGTGTTGGGAACCACATCTGATGATTCATGCTTTTAATGAAAAGAAGCGCACCTGGTGCATGCTTCACTATAAAAAGAAATGCAACAAGTTTGCTCAGCTATTTTGCTTTGTTTCATCACAATCCTAAACCAATGAATAGTGACTCTTTGACTCAATGGTAAACAATATTTTGTACACAGTATGTCCGTATTTTTATTTTCTTTTGTAGCGCATAATATGGTAAAATGTCCTAATTATATTTTTCCGGTGTCCCCGAGCCCTCTGACAGTCTACTCTACTACTTCCCCTACATTGATCTGTCAATGTGTATAATCCCTTCATGATCTGTTGAAGTACTTACACACTACGTTATTTGCAGGTATAATGTTTTCCAAATCGGATTCATTTCTCTAGCCATATTGACATTTGTCTATTACGCTGCCTTTGTAAGTTTACAAAATCCTCATTCTCTACCCTTCATTCTTTCAGAGAGTATGAAGAAACAGAGTTTATTCTAGAGTGGGTTGCTAACCTTCATGTTACGGGTCACCTCGTCGTTGTATTTTGTGATGTTTCAGGGTTGGCGGAGAAAGAAGCCTTCTGGCAGGTTCCAACTATCGTCATGATTGTATGTATATATGAATCACAGGTCGGTTGATCCAGTGTTCGGTTTATGCTTTATTAAGCAGGCAGCCACGTTGAGACTCGATAATTTGTTGTTTTTGAGCAAGTTGGCAAGAATGATTGATTTGGTTTTCCCGTTGTATGTATTGATGTTTGTTTTGCGAAATACCTAGAATAGGAGTTTTAGAGAGATCTTCGGGACATATAGGGAGTGTGTGGACTGTGGAGGGACGGGCTGAAATATGAGCTTAATGTAATGTAATTGTTGGGGACGGATGAATAACTATTAACTGGTTATGTTATTTTTTCTTATTCTTTGATTTTATAATCATGCACTGGAAGTGATGTAGCTGCTTGTTCCAATCGATTCGAAATTTGTAATCATGTATTGGACCGAAGTACTCCTTACCAATCTTTCGTTTTTGGACAGAAGTACTCCTTACCAATTTCTTAAAAAAATATGTGATGTGTATATCCTTCATTCCATACAATGAATCTACACCGTCATCGAAGGTACTTGGGTGATGCTAGCTTTGAAGATGACGATGAAGACACTCGTGCCCAATCTTTTGTATTACATCAGCCCCATTCTTATACCCGGCGTATTTACAATTGTTTAGTAGTAAGAGTTTTAATAATATTTCAATGAGCTATTGTTTGTAGTCTGTAAGTATGATTTGAAATGTCGTACAATTAGTCTACCTAAAAGACTATTTACGCCTAGCAAAAAAAAAAAAAATCACAAAAGTAAGCCAAAACTAACAATTTTGAGGTTTGTCCAATTTCGTGTCTCGTCTCATTTCACGTATCCATCTATCAATTTAGGACAAGTGATCCTCACTTTTCAAAGTGGTGACAGTATTTGTTACAGCAAATAAAAGATATGAGCAGCAACTGAGAGCATTGTTTTGTGCACAAAAATGTCTGGTACTCTGCAGTTCTCAGTGTCACCCTTTGGTTCACTCAAGCAAGATTATTCACTCCTTGGAAATCCCACCTTTCATTGTAGCTGTTTGCCTTCTAAAATTCCACAAAATGAAGACTCTTCACTTTCTGGGTACTTTCATTTTTTACCTTTTTTATATCGAGTAATTCTCTAGTAAGACCGCTGTATGCGTACAACAGATATCTGTGACTAAAATGATGGTTGTAGTGGTTATAATTTAGTCACATGTAACATGTTGTAGGCATGCAGTGGTCTCATCGGAGAATTTGTGATTCTTATGTGATTAATTGGGTTTAACTGTGTAGGGAGGAAGATTCATCTGCTTTGATTTTGGTGGAGAGATACAGCAATGGCACTGCAAATAGGTCACTTCTTTGGTTTAACTTTTAACATCCTTGTGT
>JAUEKU010175969.1:0-10716 GCA_032274805.1 Gypsophila paniculata | reverse complement strand
TTTGAAGAAGAAAATACAAAAGGAAGAGTATATATATATATAGGGTTAGGATCTGGTGCGAACTATCCTTCCGTGCGAACCGTACGAACCACTTAGATACACAAAATTGAACTTTGGATACACAAGTTGATAATAATGCATACACAATATGTTGAGCTGGATACACAAAAATATAACTCAGATACACAAAATTATGACTCTAGATACACAAAAAATACTAATAATTGCACTTTTGAAATACATATTTTTATTAGTTTTAATTAAATCATTTTTTAACGTGTTACAATACTTTGAAGATGACGTATCTAGTGACTAATTTAGTGTATCTAATGTAACCTTTAGTGTACCTAATATAATGTTAGATGTATCTGATACATATTATTATATTTGTTGAGTACACTTCACAACTCACCCCACCACCACCAACCACTCATTCCCGACCACGAGCAGCACCACCAACTGACGTCGGCAGTCAACAACAGAACTCCAATGAAGACGTTTTATGGCACAAAATGTTTCGACTAGTCCATTAGTACACTTATTTTTTTCAGATTCTACTTCATTTTTGGTAGATCTAAGTTTAAAATAAAAAAAAAATTGAATAAATAAAAATAAAAGTGAAAAGTGAAACTCGGTAGAATCAACTTTGAGACAATATCGTGACGGTGCGGCTAGCACGTTCGACATAGCCGGCAACCCCTACTCGACGCGGCTGGCCACCGTGAGGGTACCACGATCGTCGTTGTTGCCCTTTCTCTCCTTTGAGCGTTTCGGCCTTTTCTCTTCGTTCCCTTGAGATGATAACATAACAGTAGATCCACCGTCGATTACGTCGCCGACAGTACACATTATCACGCCACATGATCAACATGTGAGGAGCATTGAGATTATTGTTGATGTGAAGTTGAGACTCGTGACCTACTCCCATTAATTATCACAAATGGAGGTGGTACTGCTAAACAAACAACAAACAATAAATGATTTTAATTGTTGCTCAATATAAAAGGATATATGGACTAGTCACTTGTGGATATATCATTGTAGAATGGCGATTTTATTCACTATTTTTTATCGTCGGCGCCGGCGAGGTATTGTCGAACCATCGACGGTGGCCTGTTGGTGGTGGATAGGTGTGATAGGAGAATGAGAGAGTTTAGGGTTTGTTGAGATTTTGGGTGAGTTAGGAAAAGTTGGGCTTAATTGGATTATAAGATACTTGGGCTTTGGGCAGATACATAAACTTCATGTTAGGTACCTAGTTCGTACGGTTCGTACGGAATAGGTGGTTCGTACGTGATCTCAAATCTATATATATATAATATCTTAATTGATCGATGTATTCTATTTTTTTTTAATTTGAAAGAAAAATATAATAGTATCGAGTGATGGATGAATGATATGTGAAATTTTATTCATCTAACCACCATCCATCCGTCATCTGTTTTATACTTTCATCCATCATCTACCATCCACCATCATCCATTTATATGGAATTTTCACCCATATTTTAGAGTCGAGTGGATCGATTTTGAAAGTATGCGCGTAAAATTGACATCTTTAATTGTCGCTAGCTCTGGTCAAGTCAAATACAAATATAATTAGCTAAACATTAATTTTTCCTTTAATTTGTTGTCAAACTACTTTATAAAAAATTTATTTGTAAAAACCTTTTTTTTGAGCTTTAAGTTTAGTATTTACATTATAATTAATAAAACACTTTCTAATAATTAAATAATTATAAAACACTCCCTTATATACTGAGTAAAAATTTTACGTTATACAAAATAACAGTAAAACAATTGTGTTTATATGAAGTGCATTTTTTTTTTTGGGGTAAAAAAGAGAATATAAACTCCCTTGGTCATTGTTATTAAACTTTTTTCATTATGCGGTTGTTTGAAAAAAGTGCAACACAGTAAGCATTAATTTGCAGATATTAAATTTTTCGAACAAAATTTCCATTCAAAAAAATCATTTTTATATAACATTTGAGAATCACATACTATTCAAAAATCTAAATACCATAAGATCTGAGTTAGAATAAAAACAAAATTAAATATTTGGATTTAATCTTATATATCTCACAACATATAAAACTTTATTCACTAATTCTTGTATGAGATTGTCACACGATATCTCATTGTGAGATAAGATCATTTGTAATCATTTATATGATTTTTGTATTTTGTTTAACGACAACCAATAAGAAGACCATACAACCAGTTGTAACACAATTGATTTCACTTTCTTGAGTAATGTTATGAAATTTATGAGCATTATTATAATTTTTGTGAGCTATGTTACAAGTTTTAATAAAATGCTCTGAAATATTGTTAAAATGCTCAAGAAATAAACGATGGTTGTAGTACAACCGATTGTATAATCCTATTTTTCAACGATAATTGTGACCTCTTATTTTCGTAAATATTTACATGATATTTGTAAACATTTTATTGATGTTATATAATATCCACTTTTATCATGTAACCATTATATATTATACTATTTTTTGTAAACATTTTTTTTGTTTTTTTGACCCCTTAAATTCTAAATTGTATTATGATCTTAAAATAATTTATTATGAGATAAACTTAGGTACAAAAGACTTACTCAACTTTATTATACCTATTTATACACTTCTTAATAATAGAATTTGACAAATTGTGAAATCTTAAACCAGCCCTTCAATCTAAGGGCAAACTTGGTCCAGACCTCATTATCCATGCTAGAAGAAGTCCAAACAAAGGCACTTTATTGATCAACAAATTAAACAAATATAGTTGACCCACTAATTACATATAATATAATTATTACATTATCAAATGAGATTATTATACGCATACAATAAATTGATTGCTGACCAAAACATGACGATCAAAATCCACTTTCATGATCATTACGAAATAAACTATAATCTGTTTAAATCTCCAAATAACCACATTTTATAACTTAATTACTTTACAACGTTATAATCACATACAATCTATCGTAAACCACAAATACTATTATACAATCGGTTGTATTACAACCATGTCAAATTTATTGAGCTATTTAACAAAGTTATTGAGCTTTATGATAAAATTTACAACTTAGCTCAATAACTTTGTTATAAAGCTCAATAAGATGGTCATGGTGGTAATACAACCGGTGGTATAGTGTACTCATTGTTTCAAAGGTATGTCACCAGTGTTATTGTTTCCCCATTTTTTTTAACCCTTTTTTGCTTGTTTTCAAGACGTAGATTTCAAGTTTTCCTATATTTTGGTTTACTTTAATTTGTATATTTTTTTTTTCGTGTTTAATTTTGCTATGGTGTCCTTTATGAAACGAAATTTCTGGGATTTTGCTTATTTTGGAAATTTGTTGCTATTGTGTCGTTAATTTATTTTTTTCTTGCAGTTGTTGAAGATTTTCTTGCTCAGTGTGACTAGGGTTAGTGTTTATCGGAATCGATTCCAATCATTTTAGCGTCTTTGTTTATGTTTTGGTGACATTTTTGGAATAAATTTGTTGAGCATTGCTAGATTTTGATTTCATATAGGTAATTAGGTATCGAAAGTTGGTTAAACAATGTTAGGAGTGTTAGAATTTGATGTTTTGAGTGTTGATCCATGCGAAACTTTTTTGACTTTTGATTATTTAGGCCTATGCATTTTATATAAATTCGAGGATGAATTTGACGTATTTTTGTCTTAAGTCATGCTTTTGATTGGTTTATTGTGAATGGTTGTGTTTATCCCCGGATAGAATTAGTATGTTTGGTGGTGTATAAAGTTTGTAGATGTTGCTCTTGTGGGTAGTGCGGAGTGACAATGGCAATAGGTGTGTAGCTGTGTTGGCCCGTGTATTAGTGCTGTCGTCGATGTTATTGTCATTTTTGTTAATTTTTGTTATTCCTTACTGTTTTGCTGCAATGCCCTATGTCTGTTGTTGCCCGCTAGCTACCGGCTACTGGCTGCCCAACTTCTGCTTGCTAGCTGACTAGTGGCTGCTCGGTTATATATTGTCGTGGTTGGTGCCTGAGTGTTATTAATGCAATGTCCTGAAAATTACGTAACTGCTATTGATTTTTCATGAGTTGAAGGTATTCACATCCTCCATGGCATAAGGCCGAGTACGTCAAATCTAAGACCGACCTGACTTTTTGCCCATGATTCCACTATCATCACCCCTCCCCCGAGGCCTCTCACCGCAGTTACTTCCCACCTTACCTTTAATGACACAACCCTTTTTGAGACTCACAAGGGTGAAAATTTGAGGGGGGCCCTAAACCGATCCAATTGGAACGTTTTTCGATGTGACAGAGAGTTCAGGGGAGGATGATGTTGCCGTAAAGGTTAGAAATGTTCAACTTAGTCCTAAGAAAATACTTGCCACGAGTTTTGACTCCGTCGTGGAAGACAAACCACAAGATGAACAAATTCTGATGACTTTATTAACTTTTATTTGGCCCAAAATTTTTTCCTTTTCAAGGAAGTGAGTTTAACTGCTACTACTAAGATGCCACATTGTAGCTGTGTTATGTTACACATTAATGCTACGCGTTTGATCGGTTAGAATTTTTAAGTTTTTACTTTTTTACGAGGGGAATTCATATAAACGTATGGAAACATTAAAATAGAGGAATTTCTTAATACTCCAACTACATATTACGACTATGTTGCATATAGTAAGTGAATTTTTTATGGGTGGGTGTGGTAGCTTTTGATGTGTAGCTCTATGGCTTTACCCCCTACAAATTCCTTCTATTTTAATGTTGTTAGTTGTTACAAATTTGTTCTGTTATTTTTGTTGTTTTGGGTATTCACTACAGTGAGTTCGTTTACTTATCTTACTCCTTCCTTTTCACTATTATCTTCCTATATGTTTGGGCTTAATATTTTACGAAAGAGAAATATATGTATTTTGTAGTTGTCTATCTATCTATCTATAACTCTTCTACAATCTATCTATCTATAATCTATAATCTATCTATAATCTATAACTCTTAAAAAATTTGAAATTTTCTCACTGTTATACATATAGTTTTGTGAACTTTTTGGGTGTCCTTTACCCATTTTTTAAGAGTAGAGTGTCCTTTACTTTTGTTTTTTCTTTGCCTTTTCAACTTGAGGGCTTTCCTTTTAAACTTTCTTACCCTAATTCCTCCTAGCCACGCCTTTACCAACCTTCATTCTCATTCCTTCTTCATTTCTTCCCACAAGTTAATTCCACACGTGCTTTTGAGTCAATTATTTTAGTTCGAATTCTGCTAGAAAATCCTAAAATCTTAACGACATCGTCGTGCTTGTTTAAAGTAAGCTTTCACCTAGTTGTTCCCCCTCTTTTTTTTCCCTTATTAATTAATGTTGATTTTAGAGGTGGCAAACATTGACACGACCCGAAAACACGACACGAACCCGACACGAAATTAATGTGTTTTGGTTGAGAGTTGAGACATTGTAACCCATTTAAGTAAGTGATTCAACACGAACCTGACACGAAACTTATTTGGGCTGGGTTAGGGTTGAGATCTTTCGACACGAACCCGACACGAATAACTCATTTATTCAAGAATACGACGAGTCTTTCTTAATTGTATAGTTCAATTAAGCTACTTAAATTGTAAACTTTGTAAGAAAATATATTTTTAATTTGTTATAAAATAATAGTGATCATTTCACTATTTTGCCATACTTTAATTCACAAGAAATTTAGAATTTAATTATTTTTGTGATTGAATTTTTTAGTCATAAGACGGGTTAAATTGGTTAAACAGGTTTGTTGGGTTAAATGGATGATCAGTTGTGAAGAACTCGGGTTGGGTTATGCGAAAAATAAATGGGTCGGCTTAGGGTCACTAATCACTATACATGCCCCGTTTATGTAATTGGGTCAGGTTACGATTGAGGGGTTGATGACCCGTTTAAATATGACACGAACACAACACGACCCGATCTGTTTGCCACGTCTAGTTGATTTTGAGGTTTCCTATTTTTTATAGTTTAATTAATATTTTTTTTAATTGTTTAGCCACGGGATTCATGTGGTGATAATTTTCAATGATTTTTCTTGTTTTTGGATATATATTGCTTTCGAGCAGTTAATTTTAATTTCAATTAATTTTGGGCAGATATTTGAGGGATTTGTACGCTCTCAAGTTAAGGTCTATCTATTTGATTAGATTTATTTTGTCGTTTTTTATTTATATTCTCTTTTTTTTTTTTTTTTGGCATTCATGAAAGTAGAAAATTAAAAATTAGGCTTCCATGAAACTGAAATTGAAGAAAATTAAAAATTAGGCTTCCATGAAACTGAAATTGAAATAATTGCATGATATACCCAAATAATTGGCTTGTGCGTAGACAAAGAATGATTTAAAAGGGAAGATGTGATAAAGACAAGCAAATAAAGCGCAGTCGTGGGATTGGAGTGCAAGGATGAGTGGACTATAACTCTTTCGCTCTCCAAAAACTTGCGAAACGAAAAATTATTAATTTGATTTGATTTTTAGTTGATTTTGATTGACTTTGTTCATTACTTGCTGAGGTTTTATTTCATATTTATTTGAATTTTTCTTAAATTTTTGAGGTTTGTTTTTTATTTATGTTCTTTTTTCAACTTTTTGTTGCAGATAGTGAATGACTGACGATGTTGAGAGTATGTGGAGGCATTGTAGAAGTTTGTCAATGGATAGTTTCATGAGGAATTTGAGCTCGAATAGTGAGGCGTTGCCTAAGGTTTTATCATCTTCTGGTGTTCAGTTTTCTTAGCATTTTTGAAGTAACTCGATGGATGGAGTGTGGTGGTTTGTTTAGCCTGGAGTTTGAAGGTTCTAAACTTTGTGTTGGATGTCCAGGATATTGGCTAATCGAATTTCTGCTGCGCGGGTCCTAGGAACAGAAAGTGAATATTACAGAGTTGGAGTACAAGGTGCAAACACTGCAATTAGAAGCTACTTCATTGTCACCACAGCTAACAATTCTGCTTGTGTATTTTGAGAATGACTTGTCTTTTGTCGACTGGTATGCGGCGTTGTTGATTTTGGAACTAATTGAATTTAGTTTTGTGTTACACAGGGATTCTGCTGAGCTTGTCACTCAAAAAGTGAGTCAAGGTTTCGTCTCCAAGCCATGGATCAACAAGCTCCGCTACGGAATGGTATGCTGTTTTCCATACGGCTTTTTCGGTTACTGAGTTATTAGTCGTTGAATTTTGAGTGCATTGCATGCTACTGGTTCAATGCTTTCTTAAGTAAGACGCCGTATGATCTGAACGTTTTTGTGATGAGTGCTGATAACCAATTTAGGTGGCGTATCATGCGGTTTAGTTGGTTCAACTGCGTACATGTCTATTTATCCTTTTTCGCCTTATACGTACTCAATGGTTCAACTTTGCTGAAGGTGTTTGCCCTTGCTTTTGACAGGGTGATTAATGATTTATTGTTTTGTTGAAGGTTGGTAGTAATATGATTAATTCAAGCCTTAGTGACTATTATTGAGAGTCGAGAATATTCCTGATTTAATTCTAACAAAAAACTTACTGTTGTTTCGGTAATGATGTTGGGGTAAGTGTTGTGAAGTGATCAATGTAGAGGATTATAATTTTAGTTGTGATGAGTGCAAGAGTATGGAATTAGGGAATAAGGAGATGCATGAGCAATGACACAAGATTTATTGGGGGGTTGTTAGATTAAATGTTATGCAGTGATGCAGGTTTGGTCAATTAATTCGAGGATAGAAGATAGTAATAAGTTTTATTTAGGCGATGGTGATGATAATTTCAGAGGTATGAATATTTTTTTATTTGAATTCTAACAAAAACTATACTGTAGCTTTGATTGAGCTTCGGCAAATGTTGTAAAGTGATCAAAGCCGAGGATAATTCTATGTGGTGGGGAGTCCAAGAGTGAAAAATTTGAGAAAAAGGAGATGGTCAAGGGTTCAATGAGCAATGATATTGGATGTTCGAAGATTAATATTACAGATAATTGTCATTGTTCTAGGGATGTGATGTGACAAGAGACAAGGGCACTTGTCGTCTTTTCTGTTTTGACACTTCGGTATAAGCCAACATTAAAATATGATAATTTTGACCCAAAATATCACAAAATTCACTCAAACACCCGAAACCATAATAGTGTGAATATAAGTAGCATTTTGATCCTTAGCCCCCCGTATATCGCCACTAAATAGAATGAATACTCCGCTAATAACTGTTAAAAATGCCACTTAACAACCCTTGTGTCTTAATTATCTATATAGATTTGAGAGGAACGACAACATTCAAAGTTAGGACAATGAAAGAGGAATGAAATATAGTAGGTGGTGCCAGTGGAGGAGAAAGTTATAACTTAGGCATAAAAAACGAAAGCACCCATAGTGGTACCAGTAGCCATAAAGTGAAGCTATCTCTCAAGGGGCAAACTTTCTCGGTCTGTGTAACGAAGAGCTTCTTGCCATGGGATTATTGGGATCTGAGCTAAAACACACTCGAACAGGTAAATGTATGTTCTTTGTGTACCTTACTAAAATATAATCGTATATATTAGCTTGCATTAGTCAGTAGTCCAGTTGATTTACGTCGTTGTCACGGGTGACGTTCACTGAAAAATCATCTCGATTTATGTTGACAAATCGGCCGAGATATCCTCAAGAGGAAGAGTAAACATGTAGCAGCCTAGCTATGTATCGCGTTGTATATCCTTGGTGTTGTAGTATTTATCGCGTTAGTGTCTCTTGATTTCTTATTTAACCAATCATCCTTGTTTCCGGCTTAGTTATCCCGAAATTCAGTCAACATTAAGAGGTCAGTTGCTGCATGCTAAGGTTTCATTATTTTAAATGGTTACAGAAATGTAATTGAGAGTCTGCAAGGACATTCCAGTTTGGTCGGAAAGGTGATCCCTCAAGATGAAGGAGAAGAACGTCGCTACTTTAGCCTGGAGACCATCTCGCACGAAGTATTGGAATTTGAGTGCAAGAGTCAACGGGAGTAGGAGGTTTGGACTCAAGGTGTGTCTAGGCTCCTCATAATCGCAAATGACATGAAGAGGGATGATACTCATCCAAGGAAGGGTGCATATTAGAACTAAAAGGAATGGTTCTCTTCCACTACAGACACACATAGCATTGGCTGCCACCTTGGGTTATAAACGTTTTTGTGATTGTTATTGTATAAGTATTAAATGTGACCATTCTAACTTTCCTCTTTAATGAGAATACTCCCTTAATAAGTTAAAATATAAGAGAAAATATAATGCGATGTATGCGAGGACAATTTTTTTTTAAGTTGATTCTATTGATATATTTTCTTTTCACAAGTAGTTTTTTTACAAAATCGAAGTTACGGAATACACAAAAATTGAATGGTTAGATAGAAACACTCGCAAATAATTTTTCTTCAAAATAGGCAAATTTAAGCTTAAGACGGCCCCGATCTGCCCATCCCAGTTTTTTTCTTTTTCTTTTTTTTTTAAAAAATATTTTTTTAATTTTTGATAAAAAATTAAAGCGGAAAAATCCGAACCGTCTAAAGTTTAAGACGGGTTGCCTCGTCTTATGGGAGACTACTACCAAAACTACATACTACCACTGCTTCATTCTCAATTTCAATCGAAACTCTTGTTCGTATCACTCGAGCTTATTTATACTCTTATTATAATAAATATCCTCGATCTTTTTCCTTTTTTCGACAATGTCACTTTATTTAATGTTAGGGGTATATTATATAATTATGTTAACGTATTGCATAAATCTAGACATCTAGTTGTTAGTTTTTTTTCGAGGTTAGAAAATATGTTGACAAATTAATATAATATGTTATCAATAAAAGAGTATTACCGACCACACTATCCTCTCATTATTCTAACGGTCTAACCCATCTATTAAAATTTATGTTAACTTTATTTCAAATTTTGAAATGGTGCGTACCAAAATTAGTACAGTAGTACATAAATGAGTACTCCGTATTACCTACCACACTACCACACTACCCTCTCATTACTCTTTCCCCTACCTTCCCTCTCACACCTCTAAAAAAAAGAAAAAAAATGGAAAACAAGGAAATTACTGATTTAATCAATGCCCCTTATGTTGTTAAAAAAGAACAGCTTAAAAATTGTCAACATTACGACAAGTTTCTACAAAAAAAACCTGTTTTAGATCAACACAATGATCTGAACTGCGGAGTTTCCGGCAGCTTTACCAATGAAGTCTACAGGAAAAATTGGGCGACATTGATCGCGGCCTGCTACGACGCCAGAGACGCTGGATACGTGCTGTCGGCCAAAACCTTCGAGCGAGAAAACTTACGGATTGTTGCTGGCCGGTATCTGAAATTTGAGAAGTTATGGGGAAGACCGACGTCGGCCGATAATTTGGGGGATTTCAAGGCGGTTTCGGATTTAATTGAGTCAAGTTTCACAGCTCGTTCCATTCCCACTGAAGTGCAAATTTTGTTACGCGTTCTGAGGGTGTCGTCTGGATATTTTATTCCAACACTTGTGTGAGTTTCTTTTTTCTTTTTTTCTTTTTTTCTTTTTTTTTTTTTCGTTGTTGTTGTTTGAGTACATTTTTATTGTTGTGTGCTATTAATTTGAGATTTAATATGAATTTCTACGAGGGTGGAGGGTAGCCGGCGGCCGATGGGGGAGGGGAGCCGGGGGGCGCTGGCCGAAGGGTAGGGGAGTGAGGGTTAGGGTTTTTCGGGGGAGGGGGGTGGGGGTGGCTGCTGGGT
>JAUEKU010175948.1:0-10717 GCA_032274805.1 Gypsophila paniculata | reverse complement strand
CAACTTAATCCCGGTCTTCTTTCCCCAAATCTCGGCCCGTTAGTGACCCGTTGATTGTAAAATAGTCAAAATCAATGGACCCGACGGGCCGGGCCGGACCGAGGCGGCTAATTCTCGGCCCGAAACCGGCCCTTCCATTGGACGGGTCGTGGCGGGCTGGGCCGCGCCTTCAAAAACGTGGCCCGATTAGCGGGCCGGGTCGGGCCGACCCGACCCGTTGAGTTGACCACCTCTAAATGATGATGATTATATATTAATCGTTTGACGATTTCTTATAAGAGATACGGTCCCGACGTTGATCCGACACGCTCGAGTCCAAGGAACTAGCCCATAACAATCGAACGTCTCAAATCAAATACGTACACTAAGTTGTGTATTTTGACGAACATACAAACAAAATTTCATCAAAAAAAATGGAGAAAAATCAATTGATTGATTCACAAATCACATCAAAATCATGTGGTTCAAAACCTTCTGGTGTAACCCAGAATCAACTTTCTAAATTCCAAGTAATTTCCTCACTCCCCTTTTAATTCAATTGAATAATCATGTTTTATTTTAATTTAATTGCAATTTTAATTCGTTAATTATTAAAAAGATTTAATCTTTGAGATAATATAATATATAAACTTAACTGTTGTTATAATGTTTTGTTCATGTGATTAAATTTGTTGAATTTGAGTCCATTAGCTAGCACAAAGTCTCAGCAGAAAAGACGGGCGTCTTATAATTTGAAAGTGAAAGACGGTGTTTCGTGACTTATTAGTTACTTAATGTGATTTCTACTCCCTCTCGTTTTATGAATTTGCAACGTTACGGTACGTAGTAAATATTAAAGTCGTGGGGTAAATTGGGTTGGATGAGTGCGAGACGTCGATAGAAATGAGAAAACGGTGTGGGGAAGGTTGGGTCGCGTTGCTCACGGAATTGTCGTAAATTCACTGAATGGGACGTAAATGACAAATGTCGTAAACATGTGCTCGTAAAAATTTAGATAAGAGTACCAAGCAGTAGCTAATGAACTTTTGATACATTGTTATTTCGTAACATCAATCAATACGGTGTCATCTGTAAATATCATACACCATGGTATATCATCTAGAGTCGAGGAGTCGTTGACTGTTGGAACGAAGAATGGACTACGAGTAGAGAATTGGTACACTCCAATCGAAAAACGAAACTGTTTTGTCATCACTATGTGCGTCAGTACGCTTGTATCTATTCCCTCATACGGTGTACATTACACACAAACTCGTCTGTGTTGTTAGAGAAAGCAAATCCATTCGACATCTTAGAGCATGTAGGGATGATTATGAACTTGCCGTCAAATTTTTTTGATAGAATTTATTGTGTGTATTACGATTACTTGCTTAATGTCGGGTTGTTGGTATGAGGTGTAGGAATTGCAAAAAAGACGCTTGCAATTGATGTCCAAGCCGAAGAACAAGAAGTTCAAAACTAAAGGTCTGTTGTTTTCACCGAATTATTATGATTGAAGTGATAATCTATCGGTTGTAAATTTGTCATCTGAGTGAATTTGTTATATAGTCTGTGTTTTGAAGTTTCCCTCGTGACAATCGCAGGTGCAAAAACAAAATCGCGGGATGAGAACCTTGATACAAAAGAATGTCTGGAGAATTCAGATCAGTGTGTAAAGGGTACAAGTATCGCTACCAGTAGCTCACAGGGCTATGAAAGTAATGATATTTCATCCTCATCGCTCAGAGTCGATGTACATCCGGTATTTCAGAAGAAGAAGTTGCACTGGGGGTATGCTTTGCTGTTGACATAAATCCGTTTGCTCATTTGAATTGCATTTCATATCTATTTCGATTTTGGCAAATGTTACTTCATACAGTTCTCTATTTGATCTTTTATTGTTACGAGATTTAAACATATTTTGAATTCTTCGGATGATGATAGGCTAGACTCGAAGGAAAGGTGGGAAAGGAAAGCAAACATGTAGTCATACAGAGTCGAATGACATTCCTGCACCTTTAAGTTCGACTTTGAGGCCATTTCACCCCTGTTGGAGGATCCTAATTCTTGAGCACAGTCCGAGTTATGCAGCATGAATCTGGGAGCAAGATATTGCGGCCATTTGTAGTTAACCGTCTTCGTGTGTTTGATCGGCGGATATGAAGGACATTTAAGAGATTGCTAGGTTGATGTGAAGAATGAAACAAAGTCAAATGTAAAAGAATTAGACCAATCGGAGTAGTTTTTAGGTAATTAGACTGTCCATTTTATTACAAATACTTGTTTCATAAGAGTATATATTTTAGTGAAGTTATTTTTTATTTTATTCGCTTCATCTTGTCTTTAATTTTAAGTTTTTATGTTTTGGTTGCCACGGGCTAGGCCTCCCTGCTAGAACCGGATCCGGCTCTCCAAGGAGGCATTTGTAGGCCGGGCTAGCTTAGGCTGGACCATCAGGTCTGTCATGTTTTTATCTTTTTTCACAATTTTGACTTGGCCTGTCGGTACAACCGTACAGGCTAGTTCTCATTACGACCGGGCCTATGGCGGGCGAGGCTGGTTAACCTTGACCCTGAACCTTCTCGACTAATAGAACGAGTCAAGCTGGTCCATGAAACGGTTCAGGCATGTTGACACCAAAGGTGGGCTAGGCCAACCCGAAATCATTCATACTTTCTCCGTTCATTGAAATATACAATTATAATGTACTCCATAAGTTATTTTAAAATATGCGAAAGAACCGTAAGAAACGTATACAATCGAATATTGATTGAAACAGAGGTAATTTAAGTGTGAGACGATTGAGACTCATCGAAATTTGTAAATGATGAGTTATACTCCCTAATGTCCCAAGAAAACAGTTAAATTCAGAATGAAATAAACAAGTAACAACTGAAAATAAATTCTCAGTTTCCTTAAAAAAGTCCCCCCTTCCCAAAATTGTGTGATTCCATAAATCATTGTATTAATTATCAATGATCTTTACATCGTCTTTGTACCGTTCCAATTTACATACATTGATTACGAATTAATACTTATATTAATAAATGTAGTTCATACTTCCTTAAAAAAATCCAATAATTTCCATTTTTTTTTGATGAAATCTTCACAATTACTTACTTTTTTTTTTCCATAGTTAAATTTCTCTTTACTATAAATTCTAATGCATTTTTCATTCAACAATTTTGCACACATATTATTATTTTTTCTTACAACAGTATCGTGCATCGCACGGAAATGAAAACTAGTTTTTCGATAAAAAGTCAAATAATTTCTCTATTTTTATGAAGCCTTTTAATCTTTTCCATTTATTTTGGTTTGTTTTGCTCATAATTCTGTGAAAATTTATACGGAGTACTTGGTTGAAGTAAACTACATTATATATAGTGTAATAATACTCCATAATATTCAATTTTTACTCAAAAAAGTTAATTAAATAATAATTTTAGTAAAAACAATGGCAATTTATAGGCTTAAATGCACAGCAAAAAATTATGAATGGGGTAAACTAGGGTATAATTCAGAAGTTTACAGATTATTTAAAGCAAATAATTATGGAGAAAGTTGTGATTTATTTGATATAAATAAACCCTATGCAGAATTTTTGATGGGTACTCATGTTAATGGATCATCATACATTGTGAAAAATGATAGTGTTAATGTTAATGATGAAGTTAATCATGATTATGATGGTGTTAATTATGGGAATGAAAGTCTTAAACAATGGATTAATGAACATCCTTTTGTTCTTGGTGATAAGGTTTTGGAGAAGTGGGGGTGTGATTTGCCCTTTTTGTTTAAGGTAATTGTTTTGTTTTCGGTTGTATTAAGTCTTAAAAAAGACGGTTTTGTTTGACCTTTTGATGTTACCTTTTACGTATCTTTATTTAGTACGGAGTATGTCTTTGTTTACGGTTTTTTTATAGGTCTTGTTTGTTTGTGTTTGTGTATTTTTAGTCTAGTTTTTTTTGTTTAGGGTGTATAGTCTAATTGCTTAGAATTGTAATTTTACAATGTACTCGTATGATGGCATTCAATCTTGGGTTACAACTCCGACATGGGTTGTCGCTAAATTTAGCCATAATAGCCAATGCATCTTTAACCTATGGAAAATATGATCGCAATAATCGTCAAAATTTATATGACTCGATCACGTTTTGCTATGCAGCCTTGATTTGAAACCAGGCAATGTATATTTGATGTTATGGAAGTAGTGTATAGGCAGACCGAAATAATAACTGGGCAGAAATGAAAGACCGTAGAATATTAAGACAGTTGTAAAAGACCGTAAAATAAAGGAAGCTTATCTGACAGACTGGTTGTGACGTGACGTGAGGTCACTGCTCTAAAGTCGATTATGCCCCGTCTACTGCACACGGTCTCAATGGCATTCGACCCCCAGGATTACACAACCGCTACGATCTTAGTGCACGTAAGACCGTAGATGAGTTACTACCTTAACGTTGCCTTGACTCGAAATAAACCGACCACTGTGCTGGACAGTCACGAGGAGTGACGAAGAAAAACAGTAGAACAGAAAAGAGAAGATTGAGCTGGCCCGAAATCAGTAGCTCGAGAAAACAGAAGAAATAAGGAAGAGAATTGTTTTGTGATAGTTGTAGTATTTTTTGTTCTATATTGTGAGCTGGGGATGATGGGCTTTTATAGCCAAAATTGGGGGCTGGCACCGTACATGTGGTGCTCATGCGGAAGGAAGAAGGACAAGTGTCCGAAGACACTCATGCAATGGGCAGAGAAGAAGTAGCCCCCAAGTAAATTACCTATGTGATGTTTTTATCAAAAAACGTCTAAAAAGTGGGCATAGCCCGCACCGCAGGTGCTTTCCCAAAGCCCAAAGCCCGGCCCGGCGCGCGCGCGCGTGTGTGGTTGGTTAGATACTTACCACATACTTATCTAGTAAGACCAAGAGGTGGGTTCAATATAAACCCACCAAAACTCTTACTCCTAGTCTATGTGGGACAAAAGTTGTAAAAGCTTATTTTCTTTTGAAGCATATAACTCCAACAAAGACGACAGAAATGCACAGTGACATACATTAGTTACAGAGTTTTGTGTGAGCATATACGATGACATTACAAGCAGAGACAGGCACAAACCAGATAGAAGTGATAGAGAATCGGGATTCACTGGAATCTGGAACAAATAAACAGTAGAGTATGAGATAGCAACCAAATACCTCGACACTTTAACTCAGGAATCATAGTAATGGAAATAAAATTACATGTCGAAATCATGACGGTCTTCACACACTGATAACTACAAAAGTACCACCTACAGGAAAAGGCAGGCTCATGACAAAGCTAGAATTGACAGATGATGATTAGAACCATCTGTTGGTGGAGTTGAGCAACTGTTAGCTAGTTTAGTCGTTTGGTTTAGCACCGTCTACCTCATTATCCAGCTTTTGCAGCTATCTTGAGTCTTAACGTTCACCCTAAATTATTTTACGACTAAGGCTTTGTTGTCGGTTTGCTGTTAATTGCATTTCAGACCTAGATGCTAATAAATCCACAGAATACAAACTACAAATTTGTTGGCCACAAATTTAATCTTGATGTCGGACACTCAGACATGTCAAACCATAAAACGAAATACATTATGTAGATCAAGACCATTACCTCAGCGTTATGATCAAAGTCAAGCTTCCTAGCTTCATTAGTCGATTCACGAGCACTCGAGTGGCAACCATTTTTCATATGATCTATCCCAGATTTGTGAGTTCGTCTAATCTTTCTCACATTGACACAATCCTCCACCTCGTCATCCTCACTGTCTTCAACACACAGTCCTTTCTCTTCATACTCTCCTTCATCAACCCGAGTAGGTGAAATGCAAAAGTCTTCATTTGAGTCCAATTCCGGAGATTGATAAGTGTAACTCGAGAACAAGTTCTTGATATCATGAGGGTCTGCCATGATTCCATCGAAAATATACAACCATGAGTATCTCAACCATTTTCACTCTGATATTCTCAAAATAAAATACGCACAAATTGTTGCATAGGACGGTCTACCACATTAGTCTCCGATCCATCACTCCCTCAGTAACACTTTAGCCTAAAAAACTCAATAAGCACACAATTTTTATTTCGACAACACTCAACACGATATTTTATGCTTCCAACACGCATATTTGAGTTAATAATCCTTGACTAAATCTATCTACTACCACCATTATAAAGTATCAAATTGCAGCGGTATTTTCCTTATTTACATGTCTACTGATAAACTGAGAAACGTTCTCGGGTGTGGCCCAGACACGATTGTGGAATTTAATATCTACCACCATATTTTGGGCTCGGTCCCATGATACAGATTAGAGGTGGCCAACCATGCAGGCTAGCCCGAACAATCGGGCTTTGTTTGGCAGGCCCGGGCACGGCCCTCCTTAGACAATGTCCAAGACCAAGTCAAGTTTTCTGGCAGCCCGGCCCAGCTCTCCTACCAAAAGGGCCGGGCTTGAATCGAGCCAATTAGGCCCAACCTTCCAACAAATTTGGAGTCATCTAATCACTTCGGCCCTAATCATTTAGACCTTAATTTCAATTCAATTCAATTCAATTCCGCTCAAAAAACTATGCCATTTTGTTCTTGAGTTCAAATAATTTCAATTCAAAAAAAAAAAACCCTTAAAACTGCAAAAATAACACTCGCCCCCAGAACCTAAACCTTTTCACACCGTAAAACCTCTAATAAAATGATCGTGACACCATCTCACCAAAGAGAAGATTTGAACTAACCTTCAGAAAGTAATGAAGGTGATGACATCTCAACACCTGCAACCTAATACCTAAAAAAAAAAAAAAAAAACACATAATTAAATAAGTAATTAAAGCATTAAAAAAACGTACTGTAATTATTTATGAAGTATATGATTAATCATCAAAAGATTATAGCTTTGTTTTTCTTTTTTTGGTTTGTATATTATGATTGAATTTTTGCGAAATTAATAAGTAAAGGGTACCTAAGAACTTGGTTTGTTCATGAAGAAAAAATTTCGATGAATTTTTGTTAGTGTTAATTTTCAGAGGGTTTTTTTGAATATATAGTTGTTGGAAATATAGGAAACATTTCAAAATTCCCGCAAAAATGGAACTTTTTGCCGCCTAATTATATTTCGTTTTTAGTATTTCAAAAATTGTGTAACTTTGAGTATAATGGAGTACAATTTAATTTCGTGTTGGGTTGTGAGAATTATACTTACAAAATAATCCATCTGTCCTAGTCAATTATTAACGTTTCAGTTTTGATACAAAAATTAATTCAAGAAATAAAGTAATATAAAGACAAATACAGAGTAACTTAATACACGAAAATTATTATAACATGCTCACTTACATGTAAGTTATAATAAAGTTGTATGATTCACAAAAATATAAGGGTTAATTATATCATAAATATACCCTCAAATATCAAACGTTAACAATTTACTGAGACGGAGGGAGTATAAATTTGTTAGTGAAAGAAGTTAAATTTGATTTCGTGTTTGGATTGTGTATTGTTTAGACTTGATAAAACTAACCCGACTCGATAAGTTAAGCTCGAAATTCGAATATACCGCAAAATGAATTTATTTGAATATGACTTGATTTCGAATCGAAGTGACCCAAAATGACTCGTGAAGACTATTTTGTTAGTGAATTTACCGACTCTAGTATCATCGATCCGAGACCCCACCCACTTGAATAACCGACCTAAAATATTCTACCCTACTTGATAAGAATAGACTCGAAACTGACCTAAAAAGGCTAAAACCCATCATGATCGACCCAATATTGTAGTGTCGAACAAACCCAAATTAGCCCCATCCAAAATGACTCATGCACCTAGACCTGGCAAAACTGATCCGACCCGAATGACTCGACCCGTACCCGACCCGTCACCCGAACTGAAGATTCAAGTTTGACCCGTAACCCGAATTGACCCGCCTAATTTGAATTGACCCGACTATTTATTACAGCATACGATCTGTTACCCCTAAAAAAGTTGAAAATAACAAACCCGATAATCACCCGAGTCCGAAATGACCCAGCCCGACCCGAACTTGACTCGATTCTTACTAACCCGAAAATGACTCAATCCGAACCCGACCCAGTTGACCCGTTTGCCAAGTCTACATGCACCACCCAAATAACCCACAAATACTATTATACCATCGGTTGTAATACAACCAATCAATGACTAATTGAGTTTTTATACAAAGTTTTTGAGCTTTTACAAGTTTCTGAGCAAAATTATAACTTTTTGAGCAAAAATATTTATCTAAATTAACTCAAAAACTTTGAATCAAAACTCACAAACTTTACAACAAAACTCAAAAACTTTGTAATGAAGCTCAAAATCAACAAAAACCAGTTGTAATACAACTGGTGGTATAATCTACTAATTGAACATTGTGCGTCACTCACGTATCTTTGTTGCTTCGAAAACCTTGAAGCCAACATACGCACTTCTTATCATTTTTTTTTTGTTTTCTAAAAGTTAACGAAACCAAAACATATACTCTCTCCATTTTACTATGATGTTCTTATTTATAAATGGCACATGGAATACGGAAAGTGGATTGTGTGGATAAGATTGACCGAAAAAACAAAAAGTAAACTCATAAAGTTGAATGTGTGGATGAGATTGGTTGAAAATTAACAAAAATAAAATTGAAAAGATGATAATGTAATTTCCATTTTAGGAAAGTGAGAAGATCATAGCCGAATGGAGGAAGTAATTAATAATGTTGAACGTCAAAAACAAATCCCGTTGGTGGACATTACATATTATTAGCTCACTAGAAGTACATCGAAATCGTTATTACAGCCTCAAAAGTGTGAGGCTTTGACACCATTTTAAATATTAAAATTTTACAGTTTAGTATAAATAAGGTTCATCCATATATTGACAAAGACAACACAATCAATAATAATCCTTTTTTATGAATTATTTCTATTCTCTTATATTTAACCAAAACGACATTGAATATATTATGGACCTTTGAACCATCTGCGATCCAATGTTTAAGTACTATCTGCAAGAGAAGCTCAGGGCCCAAATTATTTATAGCCCAATCCTTGAAACTTGCATCAGAAAACCAAACGGTCCATATTTGGCTTAAATGGACTACTACTCATTTGTTTGTAGCTTAATGGACTAACCTTTCCCACCATAATAAATCAATTGTTTAATTAATAAAAATGGTAGCCCTTTTTAATGGCGTTAATATTAAAGATTACGAAAAGTAAAGTTAAATCTCAAAGTTATCATAGGCACAAAGTTAAAAATTCTTGTACAACGAAAAATGTGTCAAATTTCAGGGTACCATGAGAAATTTCTCAATTTTCATTTTGTTAGATGAGGTCCATTCATATGCAGTGTTCGAGAAAATAATGTACTCCGTAATACTGTAGTGTTTGAGAAAATAGTGCTTCACGAAGTATTATGGCTGTCAGGAGTGGACATTTTGGTTTTCACATATAAAGCAAGAGAATGGTAAGTAGGTGGTAGTTAGTGTTAGTACAATGTATCAAGTGTGAAACGCAATAAGTCCCTAGATCGTCTCACACGAAAATAGTGTGAAACTAATCAACAATAAAGGTTAAAAAATAAATAAATAAAAAGAAGAAAGAAATTAAGAAAAATAATCAACTTTTATGTGAAATGTCTCGCGATAAATTAATATATCGAGACGTCGTCTGATATAAAAATTTGTGAAGATACAATTTTGTTACGGAGTATTGTTAAGCCTTGATAAGAGTTGGATGAAATTAATGCAAAAGCTAACATTATACTCATATAATACTTCATAGATGAAAATGAGCATTTGGATGAAACGAAAATAACAATATGAATATTGAATAAACATGACTTTTTATCTATATCGTATAAAAATGAAGAGCAATATACGACTGTTGATAGTGATGACCAATCCAATAATTAACTCCAAAAGATAACTTTCATGGCGAATGAGAAGTGTCTTTGTCTAAACTAATCTACTAATCTACTAATCGACCGAATAATTATTAATTAGTTGCCTATATCTCATAACTAACAGGATAATATTAGTGAGATATGAATGTTTAAAACTAAACAAACTACTCTTAACAGTTAGTAAACGAACTTGAATAATAATTAATAAATCACGACGTACCACGACTATTACCAACTTGTGCTTACAATAATAATAATAGCACGACTAATACTTTGGATCCATTATTCCTAGTCACACACTAAGGGTCACGCCACCAGTCAGGCACTCCCCACCGAAGTCGTAGACCATTGTTTTGAAATTTAAATGAGGTCAATATATAAATTTAGAATACGTATTTAGAGATAAATGTTAAGACAATAAGTTCACAATATTAGAAAATAAGTTTAAGATAAAAATTAATAGAATTGAATCCATGTTATTTGTAAGGAGAATCATGTACTCCCTTCGATGACCTATTCATCTATTTATTTACGTTTGTTTTTTCACATTTGTCGAGATGTATTTTACATCACCAATATCTTTTATTTTGCATTGATAAAAATTATAAATATTTGATATTATTAATGTACTCTCAAAAATGAATCAAACAAGATACCATATAACTATATTGTATCTTATAGATTGTCGAGGGTAAGAAAGATTCTCTTTAATTGTAAATAGTGCTAAAAAGTAAACATAAAAAATCCGTTGAATAGGAGGGAGTACGTCCATATTACATAATGTCAAATTAAAATATTAA
>JAUEKU010175947.1:0-19160 GCA_032274805.1 Gypsophila paniculata | reverse complement strand
TTTTGATTGATCGAGTATGAAAAATGGAAAGTACAATTTTTTTTCATAAATGGTAAAATTATGTTTTAAATTTTATACGAAATTATTGAAACTAGTATATATATATTTATTTATTTATTTATATGAGGCATTAAGTGGGAAGAAGGTATACTCCTATTTCTATTCAGATTATAAGGTGAGACTAATATTCGTTTGGCACCCCATATGATACAACTCTAGAATCGCCCCTGGCTTAGAGCCCACTTATATTTGTAGTTGTTTACCAGTTACTTTCCCAGGAGGCTTCTTATGATGTTTACTGGTGTGAGGTCTCTTGCTCTTTTATTGATGGACGCCTGAACTTTTCTCTCTTTTGCCATGTTTTTGGCCGTCACCACAGCGGATGCTGATTGTGGATTCAATTTGATAGTGGTCGATCCACCGTGGGAAAACAGAAGTGTTTATCAGAAGTCAGCGTATGTGTGATTTCTTTGTTTTCACTTCAGTCCCTTTGATTCCATCCTCTGAATTACAATGTTGCAATAATTGGATCATGCGGTCCTACTCTGTCACTTTAATGATATGAAAGCCTTGTACATCGCAAAGATTGAAAGCCTCTATTTTCTTACTCGTATCATGATAATTCAATCCATTACTTACCCGCTGCATCTCAAATTACTTCATAGCTGTTTTTAATGCTTGTCAGCTACTCTCTGCTTGTAGGTACCTTACTTTACCAAACCGTTACTTCTTATCCATTCCTATCCGTAAACTCACTCATACGAGTGGAGCACTCGTAGCCTTGTGGGTTACAAACAGAGAGAAATTGCGGAATTTTGTTGAGAATGAACTTTTCCCGGCTTGGGGAGTTAGATATACTGCTACAGTATATTGGTTGAAGGTACGTGCTTGCTACTTATCTACCCAGACTCCACTCCATTCCCGTAACATGTACAGTATATCCCTTCATAGTTGTGCATGCTGCTCAAGAAGAGAAAGTAAAGAGCTTACGTAGATTGTTTTATTGGTTGAATATTTATACATTGGAAGTTGAATTTTACATTGAATGTACCTCTAACACGCCAGGTTAAATCAGATGGGTCGTTGATCGGTGAATTAGACCTCTTTCATCACAGGCCATACGAATGTCTTCTTCTTGGCTACTGCAGCAAAGAAGTGAGTCGTCTCTGTTCTTTGCCGTTGAATCTTGAGTTGTATTCGTGTTACTTTAAGTTTTAGCTTGTTCTGAGGGGATATTGCGACAGGATATTGATTCTGAGATGCTATCATTGAAAATGGCACTGAAAGACGATCAAGTTATGATAAGCATTCCTGGTGACTACTCACGAAAGCCGCCAGTGAGAGGTATCTCAATCTTTCCTCTCTTTACATGTTACAGTTCCAAAAATCACTAAGACGCAAGCGATCGATGAGTTTGGAGTATTACTTGACATCTGTTTACTAGAAACTAAATGTTTCGGTTCAAACGTTAGGTGTTTTTGTTTTTATTAATTTTTGTTATATTTCTGGATTCATTGTCCGTCAGTAGACATTCAAACGCTTCTTAATAGCCAACAAAACTTTCTTCATAACCAATAATGGATTTCATTATGTTGTCAGATTTGCTGCTGAAGTATGTTCCAGGACCGAAGCCTGCACGGTGCCTTGAGATTTTTGCTAGAGAAATGTCTGCCGGATGGACGTCATGGGGCAATGAACCCCTTCACTTTCAAGAATCAAGATATTTTTCGCAGCAAAATGGAAAATGTACAAACTGAAGACATCACCTGTGCATCTTTTAAGAAGCATTTTAAGCCACAACAAATTTCGAGATACAGTAGGACCATTACTAGATCTGGAGATCCTCCATTAACTAGAACAACTAGATTTAGGTGCCTTAAAGCTGCAGCAGATAGTCAGTTAGTGTCAACATCATTGTTTGCTGGTTCATATTGGCAGCTGTGAGTCCGTTATTCTGTTTAGTAACTTTAGTTATAGAGCATATACTTGGGAGTTGCATTGAACTTTCGATTCTCGTTGATGACTTTGTTGATCCCCTTTAGAAAATCGTTCTCTGTCACAATCTTCCTCCGAGCTCGAATTGCATACATACCAGCTTCGGTACACACACTCCTTATATCAGCACCTGCATTAGAATAGTTGCACCATATCAGCAGAATTCTTATAATCACTGATTATTACGTCTATAAAGAAGCAAAATAAGCATTGACAAAAAAAGGCGAGCAATCTTACCTGTGGAGTTGGGGCAAAGGCGAGCGAGGAGTTCAAATCTGATACCTCTCTCACAGCTCATTGTCCTAGCATGGATTCTGAAAATTTGAGTCCTACCTTCCAGATCAGGAAGGCCAAACTCCACCTTCCGATCCACTCGTCCAGGATGTAAAAGAGCAGGGTCAAGTGTGTCAGGTCTGCAATAAACCAGCGGGTTTTTAATTATTTTCCATAATCGCTGAAAAAGGTCAGTCGATGGCTTGATGCTACTCTCTCTATTTCAGTTAATTTGGCTTTTTTTTTTCTTTTTCCAAAAAGTCGAGGTGGGATTTGTTGATTGATATGGGTTCAAAGCAAATGTACCTGTTTGTGGCCATAAGAACCTTAATGTTACCACGACGGTCGAATCCATCAAGCTGGTTCAGGATTTCAAGCAGAGTACGCTGAACCTCGTTGTCTCCACCCTTCCCATCATAGAAGCGGGCACCTCCAATGGCATCAATTTCATCCAAGAAAATGATACATGCCTTTTGACACCGTGCAATCTGTAAACATAATAGTACGTGACAATAATATTGCTGTAAAAAGAATGATGCACTCAGAATGTCACAGCAGCACAAAAATGGGCTTACCTGAAACATTTGACGAACGATTTGAGCACCATGACCGATATGCCTTTGGACAAGGTCAGTTCCGTTGACACGGATGAAGCAATCATCTGTCCGATTGGCAATAGCTCTGGCCAACAGCGTTTTACCAGTACCAGGAGGACCATAGCACAGTACACCCTTAGGAGGATCGACTCCAAGCTTTACAAGTTTCTCTGGGTGGAGGAGGGGTAATTCGACAACCTACGACAGCACGGAGAAATTAATCAAATCCAAGTATTGCAGTAGATGCTCAACACTGACATCAGGGAAAAAACCTCACCTCTCTCATTTGTTCAATCTGTTTATTGCATCCACCAACGTCATTATATGTTACATTTGGTTTCCTCTCAACCTTCCCCGCAATCACATTACGATTAATTTTCGGAGGAAGCAGAATTCGGATCTTGTGTTTGTAATCCTGTAGAAAAGCTTACACATATTAGAAGCACAACTTGCTTATATGAAGAATCATAGATGAATGTGACCTTACCCGACACGCATGCCTTCTTTTATAGCAGTTGGAGGAACTCCGTCACCAAGCTGAACAACATACTGCCATCGATTAATCGAAACACACATTAGGTAACACAGACGCGGCACATAGAACTTACACATGGACATTTCTTCTCTAAAAACTTCGGTTTCCACCCAAAGGGTGAGGGTGTATGTGGAACTTTAGCGGTGGGTCACTAGACTAGCACGGCTTAGTACGATCAAGTGCGACTGCACGATAGCATAAAACCAGCCAGCCTAATTTACGTATACGTTGGACTCAACGTTATAGTGACTTAAAAATGAGCGATACCTTTCCGAGCTGCCCTACATTGACCACATATTTCGTGTCTTCGGTGTTCGGGTTGATTATCTTGGTGCACATCCCAACCTGCACCAATCACCCAAATCATACAGATATTCAGTGATACATGAAATGATACATCTACTGCAAAGGATGCCACCAACAGTCTAACACACAGGCACTCGCCTGGAGAGCTGGTTCCTTCAGCATCTGTAGCTTATCCAACTTTAAATTCCACCGGCTCGGGTCTGCTAGTCCGGTATACGATTCCTGGACTCCTGTTGCATCAAATTCGAAAAAAGGGAAAGAAGGAAAATGTCAGCATGTCCCGGTATCTCAGCTAAGGAGACCGTCTTAAATTCACATTGTGCAAATGAACTATACTTTGCAAGAAAACACGCAGACTTGTTTTTTCCGACATTTAACAAACAAATCCTTTGAGTACAGTCAACAGAAAATCATTTCGAGGAGGGATTACATCCATGTAATGCAATAAGATTAGCTCAAAATAGAAGCACTCACAGTGGCGGACCTTGATAAAAAGTTTAAAGGTCGAGTTTGTAACATTGACGAAACTTGGTGGACGTAATGGTTAGACGATTAGAGTATAATTGCTATAAAACATAAAATTCATTGTAAGCATACAAAACTAATGAACAAGATAGAGATTTCACAGACATACCACGTAAATCGTTGATTTTCTTAACCAATTCCTCGATTTTGTTCTCTGTTCTCTTAATGTCAGCTGAATAAGGTCCTAAATCCTGCACAGGTGAATAACAGGCAGTGCTTCAACTAAATCATGCTCGAAATAGATCGACTATAATTCAAGAACACGTTTGCACGGAACTAATTTGCAACAATTAATCTCTGAATTTGCTCGACATCATTCATTTGCATTCAAAAACACCGTAATTCTAAGCATTCACACAATACACATCCAAAAATCAACTATAATCCGAGAGGTTAAATTCTCCAAATTCCGCATAAAATCTCTAACAAGCTATGAAGAATTCGATTGAAATCGTTCATTTGCTTCTGAAGCCAAATCAAATCTACTTGTAAACTATTCTAAGAATCGTAGAACTTAAATTCGCTAAATTCTGCATAAAATGTTTTAACAATCTACGAACTATCGAGTGACAAAAAATGAACATTACATAGAGTTTAAGGATGTCAATATCCTCATCGTCAAGAGCAGGAGGGAGAGTTTTATCGTCCCTGAGTTCATCCTCGTGTTCCGTCATTGTCGTGCTTCATAAAGAACGAGATTTTGTTTTCTCCGAAGTTTTAGTTTGTTTATGTGAAATAATTTGGATAAATATAATCAAGCTAGTTAGTTAGTTAGTTAGTTGTACAGTCAGCATAAAAGTCGTTAAAAGTTCGTTAGATACTCCCTATGAAAGTACAGATAGGTTGTTGGACTTAAAAATGTTGTGTTCACTACTCGTAATTATTATACGAGTAGTAATTTATTATATAACACATGAGACGGTCTTACGATATAATTTTCACAATAATGATTTCTTACTCCTGTTTCATTTGTTAGTTTTAGTAATCAAAATATAGTTATGTTAACGTTATGTTATGTTATGATATGATATCAGAAATGGTCGCTTAAGAAAGCGCTTCGTCTCCAGGATGATCAAACTCAAAGATTCGCATGCTCCAAAAGACTAGAACCCTGAGATTGAGGAAGTAAGTCTTGTGTGCGACCGTCTTTTCGTGACAAAAAGTATTCATTTTAAGGGTTAAGTAACTACTTTAAGGCTTAAGATGGGTAGGGGTCACTCGTCTATGGCTGCCTTCGAGAGGTTTGACAGGAACCATATCATCTTCACTTAGGTACCTGACAAGTCTTTCTCATCTTAATCTTTCCGGTAATTCATTCTCGGGCTCTCTCCCAAACCCGTTCCTTACATCGTTGAAGAGTCTTGAGATAGTCGACTTGAGCTATAACCATTTGTCTGGTGGTCTCGTAAGATCATTTTCCTTCGAGGGTGGTTTTCCTTCAACCATTCCGGTTGTAGCTATAGCAGACAATCAGCTTAGTGGCCAGATTGAGCCTTCCTGGTTCGTTCTTGCACCGAATTTGACGGCTTTATATATAAACACATAAGATGATAAATCGAGAACATAAAATTTACGTTCTAGACCCTTTATTTTTCCAAAAACTATATAATATACGCATGTTTGTGTACTGATTACAATGAAGTTGAATAAAAAGTGAAGCATAGGTTTCGAATACCCGAAACAATAAAAGGAAATTAGGGGTGACTAATAGAGTATGTAAATAAGCCAAACAATGAAACGAAAATAGTGATAACGAAGAGACGATTCATAATCATACAACAACATAATCTCCTATTGTACTTCAACTCACCTTGCACTTGCAATGGTGCACAAGAAATAACCTCCGCGGATCTTCAAAACGGCCAAATCATACTCTCAACGTAATCTCCAACTCCGCCATCACCTACTAATGAATCGAAGAGAATTTGCCCTTGGCCATCGCTTTCTTGTTCTTGTTCTTGTTCGGACTGTAATTGAGTAAGGTCATCAACAACCTTTATCTGCTTGGACTGTCGTATCAGCAATTTACCAGTCCGAGAATAACAAATCAAACTACAATGAAGTCCAAGATGCTGGAAGTAAACTCTTTTCCAGGAATTCCTGTCACCGATTTGTATAAGCATCCAGATATCGAGACGATATGTAGAGGTTGTATACAATGCAAGAGAACCTTCCAAATTGACTAAACAACTACGAGTCATAATCCCACGATCCAAGTTCATCCCTGGCTGTATCTGGCACTCTTTACTAACTAAATTTATCTCAACAATCTCGGTCCAGACATCGACATAGGGGGGATACGATACATCGACAGGCCAGTACAAAGAATCGCTGATCAACTCTGGCTTACCGAAACTTCTGTGTACACCCCCCCTAACACCCTTTTTAAACTTACACGAATTACTTTCCCATATTCCAGCCTTCCATGAATATGTGAAAAAAACATCACACGGGAATTCGAGTACAACAATGTAGTAGTCATCCACAGATGATAAGTAGCCAAACCAATAACAGCCGTTTAAGAAACATTCACCGTAGGGAAATCGAATTTCAACCTGCTGCCATATAGCAGGGTTCAATACAAGGAATCTGCCACCGCTACTAAAGCATACTAGTCCATTACAACAACCAATTATCCTCGACTCATAATCTTCATCATTGTATATGTAACTCTCCTGAATTATGAGATAATTAGGATTAGGATTGTCGATAATTGCATTATCCTTAACAAGTAACACAAATTGATGGCGAGAACCAGAGAACGCCAAGCGAGACTTTTCAAATTCAGATGTCGATATAGTTGAACGCCATTCTCTGCACACACATTTGCAGCGGAGTAAAGATTTTACCGCGAGTCTTGGCAGAATACAATCTAGTATCAGGTGATCAGGAAGTGTTACCACCTTCTTTTCCCCGCGTTCCATTCGGACTGAATCTGAATTTGACACCTAAAATACCGACAACCCTTAGTACATACAGAGTAATATAAATACTACTAATACATTCACGTTTAGCCATGTACGAAATCTCACACCAGATAATAAACTTTTCTCTGTTCAGAGCTCAGAGGAGATATTGTTATGAGACCGCCTCAGGCAGACGATCTCACAAGATAAACCATGAGTGAAATGGATATTGAAATAAACCATTATATCCCTAACATGAAGAGTGGTGCTATCTACCGTCTAGGCAGATATTGAAATAAACCATTATATCCCTACTTTTTCTCACTTTCTTAAAACCCGTGTCATATCTCAATGGAACCTTATGAGTGAAATGGATAGAGTAATCACTACGAGTATTAGAGTAGCATCATCAAGTTGTTACCTCAACCATACCAAGCACTTCAAGAGGAGGAAAATTTAACTTGGTGTGGTAAGTAGATTTAGATTTAGATTTAGATGAAACAGCAGTTCTTAGCATGCCACCAGTAGTCGATTGAAGTAAGCAATAATCCTTGATAACCGGCGGCGACTGCATTCCGTCTTCTGATCCACGACGAGGTCCTACGAAAATAAAAACGACACGCTAAATACTTAATTCTTGATGATTACACAAGCTGAAAGCCTTAACATTCAATACTAATCAAGAACGAGATCTTCGATATGACATGCACAGAAGCGATTGGATACGATATATCACTTAATCATCTGAAAGCCTTACACAAGCTGAAAGCCTTATACATAAGAATGAAAATTCATGCACAGAAGATCTTCGATATATCACTTAATCATCTGAAAGCCTTACACAAGCTGAAAGCCTTAACATTCGATACGATGATTTATTAGTAGATGAATTTTCATTCTTTTCAATAAGTGATAAACCAAGTAAAGTCTCAGGCATCATTCAAGATCACTAGTTAGTTTGGATGTGAAACAATCTTAATCATAAACGTCGTCATAAACGTAGTTATCATACGCGTAATCATCGGGTAATGGTAATCATAGCAAGAATACAACAAAATAGTTACCAACAAGAATGAGAGGTCTATAGGGTATAGAGGAATGATTCATGCGGCAAAATAGTTACCACATAGCCCTCCCTATTAGACGGCCCTGCTAGAAAGATTAGTAGTATGACCTAAAATTTCTACTACTATAAATGCAAGTTTCCTTAGGGTTTAGAGTGAAGGGAAAAACTGATGAAATAAGGGGTTGTTTGATTGCTTGTTAAATTTATAGGAAGTTGAAAATCCCATGAATTGAGATACTACACCAACCCTCCTAGGTAAGTGTAACTTCCTACATGAACTCAATTACTCCATGACAACCAAACACTTTTTTACAATTCTCGTGATTTTTCAATTCACATGATTTTGAAGTTCCTAAGAACTTTAATTTCCTAATGTCAACCAAACGACACCTAAGTCAAACGACCCCATCTCATACTACAAAATTATTATACGCTATATTCTGTTCTCTTTATTTATTAGTTTTAGCCATCAAAACAAATTTATCTCACTTTATATTATTTGAAAAGGGTTTCTTAAAAAAAGGATCAATCTAATTAACTATTCGTAAGTTTTTGTGTGGAAACAAATGAAGAATAATCAATTCAAAGATCCGCATACTCCAAACGACTATAACCTTAAGATTGAGGACATCATAGAATCTACTATAAATCTTACACAAATGCTGTTATATATGACGGTATTTTCGTGACAAAAAATAGTTAAAAATAGTTATTTTAAGATTTAAAGTGACCATAGACGCAAGACTTACTCAATTTAAAGACTAAAGTGCAATTTAATACTCTCATATTCCAACATGATAGTCCCATTTTAATTTATTGGAGTCAAATTTTGAAAATTTTGTTCATAAGTAGTTTAAAAAATATAAATAATTAGAACATAATAATAAGATATTTGTATTTAATATCAAAATATTTTCATACAACAAAATTTTCAACAAAAAAAAAAATCATATACGCATAGAAAAAACCCGATCAAAGTGATGGAAGAACGTGGCTTCATGTTGAAATGGAGGGACTACAATATTTGACTTAATATTTTACTCCTATCATTGAACATTTGGACCCAAATCAGTGATTAACAATGATAAAGTCTTTCTTAAATAAATTAATCAATCACTCAATTGCTTTCAATTATGAATCAACTACTCTATGCAACTAGTAATTGACCAAGTTTTATTAAACGCCTATCACTTGAGCCCTCTTCAATACTTTCGTTCACCTTAGTTCACATAATTTCGTTCAGTTCAGTTCAACTCTTCCCAATACCTTACTTCAGCTGAGTTCACATAAGTTCAACGTAGTACACTTAAGCATCCAGGCGATCCACCTCAAAACAAATCGGCCTAAATCAATTGATGTCATGTATTCGAGAGTCAGAGACCCCTTCCTCGTATGTGTATTATATATGCGTACATAATTATCAAAAATTTCATACATAACAAATGCAAAATAACAACAAAATTCATTCAATAAAATCTCAAATCATTTACATAATTGTGCAATGTTGATTGTGTCTTCATTGCTTCAAAATTTGTATTTTCATGTGTTCATCTTACTGTTATATTCAGTCAGTTTTTCTTACCAACAACAGTTTTGCAACCCGCAAGACCGACAGTCTCTGCTGACTTTTTCCGACCACTTCACGGCCACATCCACGGCCAGTCTGAACTGGAACCCCGTCTCTGATTGCTGCTCGACATGGGAGGGGATTGGATGTGATGACGAGGGTAGGGTCACTCGTCTATGGCTGCCTTCGAGAGGATTGACAGGAAACATATCGTCTTCACTTGGGAACCTGACAAGTCTTTCTCATCTTAATCTTTCCAGTAATTCATTCTCGGGTTCTCTCCCTAACGAGATCTTTACATCGTTGAAGAGTCTTGAGATCGTTGACTTGAGCTATAACCGTTTGTCTGGTGGTCTCGTAAGATCATTTTCCTTCAAGGACGGTTTTCCTTCTACCATACAAGTCGTAGCTATAGCTGACAATCAGTTTAGTGGCCAGATTGAGCTTTCCTGGTTCGTTCGTGCATCAAATTTGATGGCTTTTGATGTATGCAATAATGACTTCACGGGTCAGATCCCTGCATCAATTTGTACCGATTGCCCTCTTCTCAAAGTACTCGATTTCTCCAATAACCAGTTTAATGGCCGGATTCCTGCTGGACTAGGTCGATGCTCGAAACTTGAAATTTTTCGAGCAGGTCTCAATTATTTGACAGGTTCACTTCCTGACGACATTTACAGACTACTTTCATTAGTCGACTTATCAGTTCACGCAAACAACTTATCAGGGTCCATTATTGGCGTACTTAGGCTTACGAATCTCAAAATCCTCATGTTACACTCCAACAACTTCTACGGCACAATCCCTGAAAACATCGGGAACCTCTCGAAGTTAGAACAAGTGGACCTTCATACAAACAATTTCAGAGGTTTCTTACCACCATCGTTACTGAATTGCACAAATTTGGTAAAACTTATCTTGCGGGTCAATTTCCTGCAAGGTAACATCTCGACATTAGATTTCTCGAGACTAAGCAATCTTCAAATCCTCGACCTTGGTGACAACGACTTTACAGGGAACATACCGGAGAGCTTATTCTCCTGCAAGTCACTAACTGCAATACGAGTTTCCACGAACAGGTTAACAGGAAGAATCTCGGCCAACGTTGTGTCGTTAACCTATCTGTCGTACCTTTCTCTATCCAACAATAGCTTCACCAACGTGTCCGAGGCCATCAAAATACTCGCGGCCTGCAAGAGTCTCACCACACTGACACTATCCAAAAACTTCTACGATGAAGTTTTGCCAGGCGAAGAAAGCTTCATCAGGCCTAAAGAGTTCGGCAGTCTGCAGCTTCTTGCACTGGGAGGTTGTAACTTCAAGGGTCAAGTCCCAACATGGCTAGTTCACATCACGAGCTTAGAGATTCTCGACTTGTCTTTCAATCAAATTACAGGGACAATTCCTGATTGGTTCGACACTCTACCGAGCCTGTTCTACTTAGATCTGTCCATGAACCGTCTTTCAGGACAGTTACCTTTGCAACTCAGCAGGCTACGAGCACTGAAGTCAAGGACGGTCATGGACAATCTCACTCGAAAGTATCTCGAGATCCCTCTTTTCGTCATGCCTGAGAATACAAGCAGAAACGACTATAATCAGCTTGCGCACTTACCCCCAGCAATATACCTCGGGGGAAACGACCTGTCAGGCAACATCCCAATCGAGTTAAGTCAACTATTAAACCTTCACGTGCTCGATCTCAGCCAAAACCAATTATCAGGCAGCATACCCTCAGAACTTTCGGAACTTACAAACCTTGAACAGCTGGACCTATCACGGAATAATCTGACAGGGGAAATTCCATTTTCGCTTCAGAGCCTGAACTTTCTATCAGAGTTCAATGTTTCCTACAACGACCTCGAGGGACCGATACCAACAGGAGGTCAGTTCGACACATTCACAGAATCTAGCTATGTCGGAAACCCAGGGTTATGCGGTCAGATTTTGCAGGATCCATGCGACAGTCAATCAAGTCCGTCAACACAACACCACGACACTCCCAGTGAGGGCGACGGAATAAGTCCTTTTCTACATGGATTGATAGTAGGCATTGTTACAATATTTCCGACGATTTTTGTTATTAGAATGATCCCCCAATTAAGGACTCTTTACAGACACAAGAGGTGACAGGAAATCGATACACAAAATCTACATTCGCCCGACACGCCCTCTGAAATCCTCATTCAACATCGCAACATTACAAAACCGATTGCTTTTAAGTTGTCGAAAACCAATTTTTCGACCTGCAATCCGATCGAATTCAAATACCTAAAAGAATTATCAGCATTTTCATTACTGCTAGAATTGATTAGTTTAGTTTTTAGTCCAATGGCTACTGATATTCCCAATGTACCGATTCAACAAAGAAATTAACCCTAATTGTTATCGTTTGTCCCAATCTATTGTTATCCTTGTTTGACCCTAATTGTTATCGTTTGTCCCGATTTCTTGTTATCCTTGTTTGAAATTTTATTGATTAAAATGGATGGAACATCATGCACCATAGTTCTATTATTCCGCATGAGGACGAATCAAGGGAAAAGGGGATTCGAATCTAGTACCTATCTTATTGGATATCGAACCCAAATCTCAAGAACAACCGATCACTAACCTTACCACTACGTCAACTTTCTTTTAATGTAATCTTATCCACTGTATAAAATATATATATTAATTTTTTCATAATGTTAAGGGGGGCACGTGCCCTCCCGGGCCTCCTCCCCAATCCGTCTTTGGTGGTACACTGGTACTTATATTTTATTTATTAAGAGAGAATAACCTAAGATAGATAAGCGATTAACTTGAACTGAAATAGGAATAAAATTATATACGGAAGAGTCAAATTGATCGAATTGAAATTAAATCTAAAGAACGGGACCTAAGAGGAAGACACGTACACATTATGCATGCATAACATCTAGCAAATCATTAATTTAGAGCAAAAAATCACACTCTCCTAGGTTGACAAGATTACATACATATAATGACACATATTTTAGAAATAAAAAACATACAATCAAATCACAAAAAATTAGAGAAAATTGAAAGGAGAAATTAAAAGAGCACAAAATTAATTTAATCATGAGGTTTATATCATCAACTATGATAGGGTTTATGTTAAAAGATAACAAGTCAAGGATAAAAAATGTAGGCACAAATATTTCATGTCATATGATTGATAATAATATTGACATGAAGAAAATGCAACAAAATAGATGCATGGTTGGTAGAGCTAATAATCGTTCGGGTGTACATGGCACTCATCTCCCTACCACTCCTACTCTTGATAATGTAAGTCGGTCCGTCACGTGTTTGTGAAACTATATGTCTTATTGTATGAGGCAGCTTGAAATTATATCGTTATTAGAGTATTATGACTAGATGGATCGTAAACTTCTTGTTTACAGCATATGACACTCACATGTGACATTTATATATATATATATATATATATATATATATATTTATGTTTGTTAAATTATTTCGCGATAATAACCTTTTGCCTCGATCGCGTCGTGTTGTGTTGTCGAAGGTAGAGGAGATGGAGGAGAATATAAAGAAGGGTAAGAAAGACAAGGAAGAAAAGAAGAAGAAAGTTGAGGAAAGTGTGGACTCTCACCTCAATCACAATTTTGATCATCATTCCAAAATTTCCAAATGAATAGATTCCCTCTTGTATGGTTAGTGTTTACGTGAGACGTTCTTACACGCAAGCATAATCTAAACTAGATTTAATATTAGCCCATCTTTCGCTTTTTGCCAATCCCTTTGTTTTTAGTAACTTACATTGTCGTAATTGTATAAAAATGTTACCACATTTACGCTGAAACTGCTCACTTGTTTAGCAGTTTAGTTTGTAATTAAACATCATATAATTGGCGAAGGGTACAATATACTGCCGCATTAGCTTTACACATCGCCGCAATTTGGACCATTTTGCCCCTCTCCTAATTTAACCTATATTTACCCTCTAATTAGTACTAGAACCTCCAGCATTCGTCTTCCGACTACGAGCAGATGCGGTAGACGGATTTGTCGCACGTCTTTCAATGCGCTCATTCAATTTTTTAAGAAATTTAGGCGGTTTCATCTGGAAAAATAAAAAATAAATTAAATTAATAATCATCTAAAACAATAACAATTAAACAAAATAAATAAATAATTAAATAATTTAAAAATTCAAATACTAAATTATCATTTAAATAAAAATTAAAATACAATAATATAAAAAAATATACTAAACTAAATATAAAAATAAAAATAAAATTAACAAACAATAATATTAACTAATAAAACAAAATAAAAATAACAAAAATACAATAACATTAAAAAAATAAAAAATTGAATTAAAAATAACAAAATAAAATTAACTAAATATAAAAATAAAAATAATAAATAATAATCTTAAAAATTTACGTTTTAAAATATATATTTTTTTTTAGAAAATTGATTTTTTCGAGTAAAATACTAGAAAAAACCATGATTTTCTCGAGTAAATCACTCGAAAAAACCATGATTTTTTCGAGTAAAATACTCGAAAAAACCATGGTTTTCTCGAGTGATTTACTCGAGAAAACCATGGTTTTTTTTGGTGACTAAAACTGGGTTTGAGCCCAGCTAGAAAACCCTGGTTTTTTCGAGTATTTTACTCGAAAAGATTTTTTTCGAATATTTCACTCGAAAAAATTGTCTTCTACAAGCAGAAATCGACAAAAAAAAAAGGCAAAATCGTAAATAAACCCCTGTTTCTGAGGCGATGTCTAATGTAATTGCGGCGATGTTTTGTAATCAGGTTTGGAAATTAAATTTGAGAAGATATTTTTGGAAGATTACTAATTGATACCATGTGCTGAGGAGTACACATATATTTAAGGTGTAGGGAATTTGCAAAACGAACACTCCCTACAAAACAATGGATAACATCCCAAAGGAGATAAATAGATAATGCAATGCATACTTGCTCGATTACCCGTGAAATCACTAATTCGGTTCAAATGCGTGTCCAAGTCGTGGCGAACCGTGATCAGTTCCCCTGATTTCATCCGACTGCACCACCACCACGCCCTCTCCTCCGACGAAAATCGTCTCCTTATTGTCTACAACCCACCCTTACAAAGATTCCACCTTCATGAACTCGACTCATTCCCCTTGGCCCCATCATTACTCCTCCCATACCCAAAACCCGCAACGTGTACGACACCCATGGTCGTGGACATCGTTGCCTCTTGCGAGTTTTTCCTCTTGTTAAGTTGCTCCCTACGTCACGTTCGATGGACTAGAACAACTGTACACAACATGACACGGGGTTCCCCCCTCGATAACACCCATATCATTCTAAGAATTATAATCGTCTTTGTGATGGATTGCCACGGCAAAGTATTGTAGAAGTATCGAGCAAAACATATGTGACAAGGACACGATACAACACCGAATTCTAAGGACTCTTCTTGGTTAACCCATCAACTGGTAGCTACTACCAAATCCCTCCCCCAAGCACACCCGAGGTCCCTTATGATACCATATACGGGCTATGTCTCGACCATGCCAACGATGATTATAAAATCGTTAGAATAATTTATAGTCAAGTTATGGTTTATAGTTTCAGAACAAATTCGTGGACATTTTGTGAGCAAAAGTGGGACATGCTTCAAGGTACGCCCTATGCTGTTGCTGTAATCGGTCCTTTATTTCACACGAAAGTTCGTTCAATCGACTTTGGGGAGGAAAAAATTGGATGTTTTGACATTGTGGCAGAACAATGGACTGATGACGTTCCGTGGCCCAATAAATTTGATAGCCGTAATCCTACCTGCGACGGCCTATGTGCACTTGACGGGTTGCTTTGTGTTTTTGTGATAGATGATCGAGACATGGGTACTCATCAAATGTGGGTTATGAAAGGGTACGGTGTGAAAGAGTCTTGGGTTAACTTGATAAACACCGTTCCTAGTTATTTGATGGGCTACCGAATCGATCCTATTACTTATCGTACAGGATCACGACACGAGCTACTATGTCGACATTTATATGATTCGAGTCTACTCTGGTTCAATATTAGAGACAAAGAAGCTAGACGAGTTGAATTTGATGGATGCACATCTGTTTCTGGTCATATATGTAAAGGAAGCTTGGTTAGTTTTCCGGGGGGCCAACAAATGAATTTATGTCGGTTTGAAAAATCGTAGGTTTCTTTTAAATGCGAAAATCCATCTTATACATAAAAAAAGTTTAAATAATTACGTCTATTTGATCTGTTAGGGTATGTTAGGGAATATTCTAGATTTAGGTTAGAAACCAATGTGACGGCTATCGTCACCAGGGTTTACTAAGGTTCCTTTTTTGTGACTATTATAAATAGTAGTTTCATGTAATCAAATAATGATCAATAATACAATCTTTTTATGAACTCTATCTTCTCTATTTTTAATATTTTATGTTTATGACAGATGCACACCCGACCGTGATATGATCATAGGGTTGGGCCAAAGCTACATTTCACAATTCATTACAAAATATCATTTTTCTAAGATAGGGTCAAAGCTACATTTAATAGTTAACTTATACGGAGTACTATACTTATTACGGAATCTAAGTAGGTTTAGGAAACACAATATGATAATATTGTGAGAATAAGATAGGCCGTGACTGCCGGGGTTACCACCGTGGCCAATACCAATGTTTATTAACTATGGCTACGGGTTATGATATTAGCAAATCAACTATTGTAAATTACTCCGTACTTGCTATTATGACTATATAATCCTTATATTAGCTGCGAAAGAACTATTCCTAAGTTATGTTTGTATACAAATTTTTCTCCATTCTTGGTTAATCATAATCATTCTCATAGATCGAACGATAAACACAGATCACTTGGTCATTTACATGGGCACTTAAAGCATACAACAGTACGAAGTACATCGTAAGCACACAGCTGCCATCATCTATATAACAGGTAGAATGTCAATTGCAGCTACTTCATCTCTTTGTTTCTACATATCAAGTGCTTTCCTACAACGGTACAAAAGAGCGCAAAAGTTAAAGCAACCCACAAAAACTAGTTACCGATCATCAACTCATGAACACTAATCACGAAGCCGAATGCCAATACAGAGTGCGGAAATATAGACTTTACCCAAAGGTCATTTTAGGAAGCAGTTTAGTATATGAAAACGTCGTCCAGATAGTCCTCATCTAAGAATTCGTAATGATCCTCGTCATCGGAGATAAAATTCATGTCATCATATTCATATGCATAGATTTCATCAAAATCACTGTCATAATCTGTTGTAAGGTAGTCGTAGTCATCAGTGGAGTCGTATGGACGCCTTATATCCTTGATTTGTTCCGATAATCGCTTTCCTAAACTCCCAACAAGCTCCAAGTGGAAACAAGCACGCAGGTCAAGGAACTCAAGATGAGGACAGCCGTCAAGGATTGCCAATAGACCCTCATTTGTCAAGCTATTTCCAATAAGCTGAAGGTTTCGTAATTCAGGCATGCTCCTTGCAATTGCGAGTGCTTCCTCATCGCATGCCAAAGTTGGGTTTCTTGAACCAAGCTCATTCAGTTTAAAAGTTGTGAGGGTGGGGCAAGCGTTGATAATTTGGATGATTTTTTCTGTTTGGAAGGAACAAAGAGTAAGTTCAAGCTCCTCCAGTGAAGGGAGTTTTTGTAGTGCATCAATCAATGCCGTGGCAGATATGTTGTGGCAACATGCAAGCCGAAGGCGTTTAAGTTGACTCGATCTGCAGTAAGAATAAAGTTAGTTCATCCAGCTGATGTAACCAGTTTCGAGATTATCAGTAAATCTCCCATCACCATACTAACAGAACAAAGGATTAATTGACGAAGTCATTATTCGTAGGCTTAAATGATGTACTCACATACAACAAAGAATGTCGTAACGGATATAATCAGTTGAATTGTAGACAGTCAAATCGATCAGATATGTCAGAAGGTCCAATAAAATTGATAAACAGCAAGCCAGAAATTTTTTTAGTAAAATCAGAAGCACATAATGTGAGAATAATTCGAGCCTCAAAACTAGCGTTACATACGATCAAGACACGCATTCAATTCATCAAATCGTCAAGACATAATTAATCAATTCAAATCTACCACTGAATCCTTGGCGACTTCATTGTTTGTTGATTAAAAAAAAGGTTCATTATCTCTTCCCGACCATGAAATGGAATTCATTCAAGAGAAAAGAGACAATTGTGCGAAAAATGCAAGGAGAAAACAATCAAATTGTAACTCCATTCCATTTCAATTCATTCAAGCAAACGAACCCTTAACAAATTTGCCCGTCCTTTCTTTCAATCACTCTATATATTGTATACGACAAGTTCACCAAACGATCCATTAGATTGATAGAACCTTCATAATAGAAGCTCTTCTTATTGCTTCATCTAGTTTCAATGAAGTAACCTTGTGAGTATTTCTCACTTATTACCCAAAAATTAGTAACATTCTCTACCCAAAGTCAAAAACACAATGCTCCAACAACTACCATAGCCACATGGATGATAGAACTCAAAGAGCCCTATTCCACAAGGATAAGTCCTATGAAAGACCGTCTTCCACTTTCAAATTATAAGGCCAACAATAAATGAAAGGCAGATCAATAGCTAGTTAGGGAGAAAAATAAAATGGTATTTCACAATTCATTACAAAATACCGTCTTTTCTAAGATTTTATGATTCCATAAGGGCAATGAGGTCAGCTCTATGCAACCTTACCCCCCGTATTACCACATGGAGACTATTTCTAAACGACCAAAAATGAAAATTGTGTTTAAAATTTGTATCGAGTAACTAATACTACATCACAATAAAACATCACACCCTCTTTTAAATTCAAATCTTTCAAGCCTCAAGATTAGCGTTCCATACAATCAAAATACGCTTCTAATACAATCCAAGCCAATCAAATCAAATCAATCCTCACAATCAAAATAACTACTACCGAATTCACATTGCATACACTAACAACAACAATAAAGCCTTAGTCCCAAAATTATTCGGTGTCACCTAACATCAATCATCATCATCTAGAACCGTCCACAACCACAACAACAATAACAACAACAACAACAAAGCCTTAGTCGCAAAATTATTCGAGGTTAGCTAACATGAATCATCATCTGGAACCGTCCATAAACAAACCCCAAAACATAACAAATTCACATAACATACACCACCACCACCACCACCACCACCAACACCAACAACAAAAGCTTTAGTCCCTAACTTATTCGAGGTTAGCTAACATGAATCATCATCTGGAACCGTCCACAAACAAACCCCAAAACATAACAAATTCACATAGCATAGCATACAACAACAACAACAACAACAACAACAACAACAACAAAGCCTTAGTC
>JAUEKU010175946.1:11094-29766 GCA_032274805.1 Gypsophila paniculata | reverse complement strand
ACATTTATTTGACAATTCGTGACCTAATTTGACACAAGTAGAGAAATTAATTGAAGGCAAAGAAAAATAGAAGAGAATCTAAAAAAATTAGGGTTGGATTGAAAGAAATTGGTGTTTGGAATTGAAGAAGAAAATGGTGTTTGGATTGGAAGAAAATGAAAACTAATAAATGTAATTGAGAATTATATAAAGAAGAGGGGGAGGGTAATTGGAAGAAAATTAAAGACCCAGTCAATAACGACTCTTTCTTGGCCTGAAAAGTTGAAAAGTATAAAGTATGTGTCAAAGTAGTACATTTTCGTATAAGTTTTGAAAAAAAAATTTGTAGGTATAAGTTATGAAATAGGGCTACAAAAGTAGGTATAAGTTATCAATTTACCCTTTACGTTAATGATAGTTTCTGATATGGTCATGGTAGAAATGAAATATTAAGTTCGATCGTACACCATGCACACAATATTAAGTTCATGGTTACACCATAAAATTTTAAAAAGTAGGCAGGAGTGCAACATAAAAACGAAAAGTTCAGGGGTTCACCATATAAGTTCTCTACTCCACCTGTCTAACTCAATTGTTAACATTTACCACTGTTTATACAAAAAATAAGGTAAGTGGTTAAATAACCAGGACAGAGAGAGTATAATATTTCTATAATAAAGACGTAAATATTCTAGTTTGTTATAACTTTTTAAGTTTGTTAGAATACTTGTGCCAAAGTTATCCGGAAGTAAATTTTTCAAGTTTGTTAGAATATATAGACATTGAGATAAATCGTGTAACGTTTATTCATATAACTTGAGAATTTTCAAAGGGTGTAATAGAATGTTTTGATACTGAGAAAAACGCATAATTATAAAGCACATTTAAACTACGGAGTATATGAATATGAATAATATGATTTTCAAAGGGTCTAAAAGAATGTTTTGATATTAAGAATGACGCATGATAATAAAAACACATTTAAACACATTTAAACGCATGATAGATTCTTCCGTACTAAATTAAAGCTACGTAGAACTCGAATCTTTTAATCAAATGGTGTTTAAAATAAAGTTAATTAGTGTTTAAGGCGATGTTAAGACTTATTGCGCCTTATAGGGTCCACGTAGGTTCGGATTTTTCGAACCTAAAAAACGCCATGTCGGGTGGCGTTTTATAGTTTCTAAAAAACGCCATGTCGGGTGAAGTTTTATAGTTTCTACATTTTTTAAAGAAAAGTTAAAAATCTTTAAAAAGCGATGCGGCGTGGCGTTTTCACTCTTTAAAAAAAAAAAATAAAAAACGCCATACGGGGTGGCGTTTTCCCTTTTAAAAAAAATCATCTAAAACGCCATCCGGCGTGGCGTTTTCACTCTTGTAAAAGAAAAAAAAAAAATTAAAAACGCCATGCGGCGAAAGTGAAGGAAAGGAGGATTGAACCAATGACCTTTAGGTGAAAGTGAAACATTTTTGCTTTCTATTTTGCCAACTGAGACAATACAACTTTGTGATATTATTGAAGCAAACAAGTATTTATTTTAGGATTACTAAAAGCGCCACCCGGCGTGGCGTTTTTAATAGGTTATAATTTTTTTAATTTTTTTTTTCAAATATAAAACGCCACCCCGGATGGCGTTTTTAATAGGTTATAATTTTTTTTTTTAATTTTTTTTCAAATACAAAACGCCATGCCGCATGGCGTTTTTAGTGATTTTAAATTTTTATAAAACGCCACCCGACGTGGCGTTTTTTAGGTTCGAAATATCCGAGCCTACGTGGACCCCATACGCCTCAATAAGTGTTAATCTCGCCTTAAACACTAATTAACTTTTTTTAAACACCATTTAACCACTTGCTTCTAATAAATTATACTTTCATGTTAATGTAAATGAGTTTTTAGTGTGGGTGTAGGAAAATAATTGATCAATTTCATTAATTTTCATTTTTGTGTTAGTGTAGATAGTGATTTATCAAAAATTTATTTAGTTATATTATCTCACACATTATGCACACATATCAAATGAGACCCTCTTATTATAAATTTCATAATAAAACATCTTAATCCTACTTTTCTTTTAGTGTTTACAGTGTAGATCTTATCGAGACTTATTAAAATGAAAAATATAAAATTTTGAGTAAGGGTTCTAAAATAAATTTACAAAAATCATTACGAAATTAGAAAGTCACTATAATTATTAATTAAGGTATAAAAGTCGTACAAATAGTTACGAATGAACTGATTTTATAATAAATTAATGTAAGATGGTCTCATGCAAAATTAGTATATTTTTAAATCTTTCATTTTAACTCGATTTTTAATAGTCACAAAAAAAATTATCTTAACTAAAATGAGTCCTCAAAAACTCAATAATTAACCTTGGAAATACTCCGTTTTGAATTATACTTCTACTATCTAAATAACATATAGACATGTACTAATATTGTAGATCACTCAAATACTAGATTTTGGTGAGATATATATGCATACTTTACAGTAAGTCTCCCTTAAGACGGGTCGACCCGTCTTAAGGAAAGACCTCTCACAACAACTATCCACCTTCCCACTTGCACCCCCACTTGCACTATCCATTTTCTACAAGTGGGTTTTTTCCCTCACAAGCACTATCCGTCTTAAGGTTAAGACGGATAGTGTCTGTCTTAAACAAGAATTTGCCTCAGGTGTAACACATTCAGAGTGTCTCCGGAAATCTATGGATGATTGTGGAGGTCATACTTGTGAAGGCTAGTAATTTTGTCGAAAAAAGAAATGATTTTTTTTTTTGGTGTAGTTTATTGTCGACATAAGGGAAATAAGCTAAACAATCTGCGTGTAGGGGGATTAGTGTTCTCTTAACCTTAATTTCAATATTTTGGTTACGCATAATGCAACAAAAATAGTGATGAATCCTAAAATGCGGGGTAACTCCCCATTTCATAGAGGCAACATTTTACAATAGCATTGGCTGATACGGAGTAGTATTATTTTTAAGGGTTTTTTTATCATGTGCCCACTAGACATATGATAAGAATCTCAAAATAGAAATTATATTCTAATTTTTATAAGTCGGAGCTTTTTTTATAAATAATTTGGGTTTGATACTCATAAATTTTATTACGGTTAAAAAACTTATTAGTAAAATTCAGAAAAAATTATAGTAAATAAGATATATATTTTCCGTAACTTTTAGTAGATTACAAGATTAGCCCCCGCGCTTAATGCGGGTTTATATAGGGATTACTTATCGTGAAATTTTTTTCTATGAGAGGATAAGATAATCAAGGGTAACTACTTGGCTAATTAGTGAGAATTTTTCCTATAGAAATAAATTTACTCTTGGAGTTATGAATTTAAGCGGGAAAATATATTTCAAGAAGAGGAAATCTGACGAAAATTCGTTGAGTGATTGGAGAAATAGTAAAGTAAATATGAAGAAGATTTGAGTGTAAAGTGAAACAAGAAGAGGGAACCCAAGGCCCATCCAAAAGAAGAGGATTGGGCCATGGGCTAAGAAAGTAAAGGAGAGGAGGCCGTTGTACAAAAGGTAGGGAATGTGAATGGGGGAATGCCTAATTAACAAGAAGAGGACATCCCATGATTCCCATCCATCCCCAGGCAAACTAAAAGCATCATCATCGTCTTCTTTCTGGTCGCCAAAAACCAAAAGTAAACCCTCGAAAGAAAGAAAGAAAGGAAGAATGGAGGGGAAATTATTGAGAGAGGAGGCAATGAGGCTGTTGGCGGCGGCGAATGCGAATAACCAGCAGGGACACGGGGATTTGACAGCGTTGCGTCAACTTAAACAATTACTGGTGTCTGCCTCTACGACTACTCTCCACTCAATTACAACCCAGCTCTACCCTTCTTTCTTCCCCCTTGTTTCCTCTCCTTCCCCCCTTCTCCGCATCTTCCTCCTCCAGTTGATTGAAGAGGTTGGTTTGAGAGTTCCGGAGCATTCGTCTCCGCTATTACCTCTCCTTTTGGCTCTTCTTAAGGACCCTGACCCTGGCGTCGCTAATCAATCCATTCTCACTGGCATGAAATTCTTCTCTGCTGCCCTCCACGACTTGGCTCTTCAGGTCCCCCCTTTATCCTACTTTTCTCATTTTGTTAGTTGCTCCTCCTCCTCCCTTACTTGTTCTCTTGTCTTTTTATTGCATTCCTGCTGCTGTCGGTTTGGGGTTCAGGGTTTGTGGTTTTGTGTGTGTATTATATTGTGTCGCGTGTTGCAGTTATACCTAAACATGGCATGTCATACTGGTGTTTGATTGTCCTTTTTTTTTTTCCCAATTCATCATGCAGTTTCATCGACATGGCAAAGTTGAGAGGTGGACTGAGGAGATGTGGATGCAAATGATTGAGTTCAAAGATTCCGTTGTTTCTCTTGTGTTTGAGGTAATCTCCAAAGCTACATTCTTCAGTTAACCATTTTTGTTCATTCTCCTATGTAAGTAACACACCTAACAAGTTTTGCTTTTGATGTTGGACGCCCTTTTTATTCTTAAATAACTTTCTTTTTGTGATCTACAAAAGTAGCTTCTCAAATTTTGTGAGTATTACATAAACCCTCGTCATCATTATCTGTGATTTATCTAAAATTGTGGCCGGCCTTGCTTTTGTAGCCAGTTTCTGTGGGGACAAGGTTATTGGCCTTGAAGTTTTTGGAATGTTTTGTTTTGCAATTTACTCCAGATGCAGCTGAGTCCGATAGACAGACCGCAGGAGGTAATTCACTTGAATATAACCCTTTTACATACAACTAGTTTTTGCAGCCGTGCAATGCACTAATTTTTACTCCTTGTGTTTTTATGCTAAACTGAGTCAAAATATTTTTTCCAAAACAGCATTAAATTTTTGATTAAAAATGCTAGAGTAGTGACTATTTTGCACTAATTCTTATTATCACCCGAGTAGTATGAACTCTAAAATGTAGATTGATCAGCGCCTTTAAAATTGAACCAAACTTCTTATTAACAAAGACACTGACTATACATATAATTAGAAACTCTGTATGACATGTTTGATACTCTGTAAAATTTTGTAAGATACACTAGGTGAAGGTTGTTAGTGATGGTATAGTGACTAAAGCAATTTCAATAGAAAAATATTATTCAAGACTTCAAAATCAATTAATTTATAAGATATTTTTGGCATACTAAAATTTTAAGCAATGCTATAAACTTCTATATGTTAAAGGCTATCTACCAACCAAAAGACTCTATTTTCCTTTACTATCAATCTATCATATAGTCATTAGATGGGTGAAAAAGCAATGATGAAGAACAATATTTTTCTTACAACTTACCTCCATTGTTCACCGTAAGTTTTCTCCTAGAATCACTCTTACTACAATTCTAAACGGAAGTTATCAATGGTAAATCAACAAATGCAATGAATTGATCAAAGACAATAAAACAGCCTTTCAAATTAAAATCTAGATATAATGATTTGCACATGTAGATTCTGAATGAGATTTTATGGCAACTAAATGGAAGTTGCCCCCTACTTTCACTCTGACTCTTGCTTGATTGTTTCACTTTTGTATACCCAAATCTATCGGGGTTTTCATCATTTGACTTAGGAAGAATCTACAAAGTGTAGTGGGCACGAGTTGTGACCAGTGGAGTCACTTGTGACACTGCTATGCTTGATGTTTTTGAGGAAAGATACGTGGCTTTTGAAGAATGTTTTGCTACTTTTAATTATAATCTACTGATGTATGGATGCTCCTGCCTACATGGTTAGTTGGGATTTTTGTATATGCTGGATTTTGTCATTTTTTGAGCCAAATTTTCGGCGTGGGCTACTATTTCACTTTTTAGGAATCATGTTTTACTGTTGTCTGTTGTTGCTTGAGGTATCATGTTGTGGGATTAGCATCACTTCTAATTTAATATGAAATTTTTATCATTTTATTATGTGCGCGGCGAGCCGGCGAGGTGTAAGTGTCGTTTCGAGAACCGGTATCTTAGTCTCAGTTCATCCCAATGGTATGCATTTTTGCGCTGGCGTTCTTTTGTGACAAAGGTCATCTACATCATCTCCTCTGCTGACATGGATCTCACCATTGTTGATGTTCCGAGCATCTATAAACTTATATCTTGACTTTGGTTTTCTTCAAATATTTAATCAGGGTAAACGTCTTTGGTTGGCTATGAAACTCTCTAAAGTTAATATTGAGAATCTGCCCATTTCCTATGGCAGGTATAGAATGTAGATTCAACGTCTCATGGCTGACGAATGGTCATCCAGTCTTAGATGTGCCCAAACTCTTATCTGAAGCAAACAGGTTATTTGCGAGTTTATTGGGCATGTTGCACTCGTCCAATAGCGTCCCTGGTCCATTGACAATCGCTGTAGTTAACTGGTGAGCACTCTCTCTCGGTCTCTTAATCTTTTATTGCTCTTTATATTGTTTCATACCTTTCACCTTATGGATGCATTCTTGCTAACACCAAGTGCTCGACATCGCCTGAGAATAAGAGTCAGAGGGACCGAGGTTGTGCGAAGGTGCTAAAAGACTTAAGATTCTACATACTTGATCATCTTAGAATGTTGTATGTCTAGGGAGTTACGGACCCATTTATACATACTACTATACTAGAACGTAGTTGGGATTTTTTTTGTATGTTCTAGGAGTTTCCGGAAGTTAGAACCTTTTTGGTGCTTCAAGGAGGCGTTTTGGAGAGACTACACACTTCCAAGTTCAAGAGCCTTCTTGCAATGGCTTTAACCTCTATTATAAATACTAGATCATGCCATTTGTTTGCTTCTGTCCAAAACACACACACACAACCGCTATTTTCTGACTCCCAAGCCTTCTACGCTTTCGTTATGGATGGCATGGAATTAGTAAGCTTTAAAACACTTGGGTAAGGTTATTGTTGTACTCGGTAGAAAATACAATGAGAGGGAAGAATAGGATTAGCTATGGAACCAAACATTAAGATCCCCTATGTCACCAAGTGGGATTGAGTCGGTCTGCAGTCCACTAACATATAAAGGCAAAACTGTGAAGTCACGGATGAAATTAGCAAAATCTAGACATTGGTACATTGATTGAGCCATCTAGTTGCCAAAGATTAAATGTCAACTTATGGAATCTGTAAGCTTCTTATTGAGCTGTTCTGCTGGGAGGGTCTGTAATTTCTGACCTGCTTCTATTTGTGGTTTAACTGGGCTACTGTTACTCTCTTAGATGCTTACCTGTGAAAGTACATTTCTTGAATTTTGTTTTCCAACCCCTCTCTTGTGGTCTTTATGCGAAAAAACTTTACATGATGTGAAATTTTCTGATGGTAATGCCTTCATTTATTTTTGTTCTGCCTGTTTGTTGTGCATTCATTTCTAAAGGTTTTGTGATTACCTGTCCACCTATGTTGTTGTAGTTCCCAAATATATTTTTATTACGTTGGTGTTAGAAAAACCAAGTGGTAAGGTACATCAAAGTGTGTGGTGTTCGGCGCTGAATTAAACTGTGTGCAGTTATTGAACACTACTCTCTCTATTCAAATCCAAATGCCCCGGGCCACTGTTTTGGTGAGAAAGATATTTAATTTTTGGAACCCTTGGATTTGGAGGGATTATAATATAATTATCTACCCTGCTGGGACTTTCTCATTGATTTCTGTTCCGTCAACGTATAAGTGAAGTTTTGATATGTTAGTTCAAGTAAATGACGATATCTTAATTATGTGCTATCATCTAATTTTTCTGAAAAGGGCATCTTGCTTCATCAATATTTGATGTTACATGATATGATGGTGCGTGTCTTGTTACTGATGTCATTGATTGTCTTCAGATTGGTGAAGGCACCAAATATCTTACATTTGTATGGAAATTGTGTGTTTACAAAATTGATTGATTCAAAGCTCAGAGCGGGTGTATTACCAGATCATCTTCTGTTATGTTGTCTTATTTCGGCATGCTGGCCAGCATCTTTTGTGGCGTTTACTGGCTTTGGATAAACCCTTGAGGCTGCTGCTTTTATTGGCCAGAAAGTCAAGATGCAAGGCTAGTCTTTATTAGGCTGCACATTCATTCAGTTTTTTTGGTTCTAGCTGATGTGAAGTTTGCTGGACAGCAATAGGCAGCTGAGATGGTTTCTGAAAGAGTACCTCATTTCTTTGAGGAGTTGTGTGGTTCAAGGCAGCAGTATATATCTACTTCTATATAAATTATTTTCAGAACGATTGTGACCGCAATTGGTGTATTGTTTTTTTGCTGGGATGCATAGGTGATTCCATTTTATGGATGTATACATTAATATTCACTCTAGCCATGCACATTAAATATATTTAATTAATAAATCTATTGTTTGCTTGTAGATCGCGTTTTAAATGCTTTCTTGTAGAGGTAATCTTTATTTTCGCAGGCCAAACTGATACAACAGCACCCTGTGCAATTTTTCTCTACATGATTGATTGTAATTGCATCTTGGCCGAATGTCTATGACTTTCAGAAAGCTTCTGATTTTATAGCCCTGTGTAAATCAGAAGATATAAGCATCAAACCATGATTCCACCGATGAAGTATCACGAAAATGAGTTTTTTGAGCACTTCGATATCCTGCTATTAATCCATACATATATATGGAGTAAGTGCTTACTAAAGAGACAATATCTGAAATGGTCACTTTAGTATTATGAGCTCAAGTCGGCAGACCATATGGTAAAGCATCCAGCTCTGAAGCAGGATTTCAAGTGCTCAGTTGGTGTTAATCTGTCCATCTGTTTCAAATTTCCACTTTCACTAAAAACTGAACATGTCTGTTGACTGCTGCAATGCTGACATATGTGTAGTTCATTGACTGATGTTCTCTTTACTTTTGAAAGGAACTACAGATAGTCTAGTTTAAATGATATCATCAGCGAGATTGTATAACAAGCTAGGTTGTCTAGTTTTACAGATATTACCGATGAGTCCGATCAACGAGCTCTGTTCAGACTGATAGTTTGCTTCCTAGAAACTTTTTTCTTTTTAAAGTGTGGTTTCATTCATTCATGGAGAAAGTGCTGTTGAATAAAACAATATTCTATGTTTGCTATCTGATATTTCATCTTGTATGCCAGAATTGGAGTGTTTATGGTTGTTTTTGCTGCTTTTACCTGTTGCAAGCAGGATTAGGTGCGCGAGAGAAAAGTATGTATGTGTTTTTTGTGCAAAGTCTTTGTTTAATACATGAACTTTACTACTCTGTTTAGATACACGCAGTAAGATCTAAACCGTTTCAGTATTTCTTTCGATTGTAGACCTAGGGTGTGGGTGTCTGCGGCATTGTTTGTAGCAATACCAAATTAGTTGTTCTCGACGCAGCCATAAGCTGATTAGGGAATTGATGTTATGGATGTTTGTTTCTTTCGATTGCTGATTTTCTCTTCCTATATGTTCGTTGCTGGCGTTCCTTTGTGGAAAGGGGAGACATAACGGCTATGAAATCTTTTAAAGTTGTCAAATTTCATGTATTCAAATGCTTAATCGGTAAACTTGAAACACTTTGAAAAGTGTCTAGACCCTTTGTTTCTTATCCCACAAGGATTTCAGTCAGCTATTGAGGTACCTGAGAAATATGAGAATGGTTCATGAATAAATATGTTGCTGAAGAAAATACTAAGTTAAGTTTGTTACTGCAGGATGAGTTATTTGCTAACAGTCAGAGGAAAACGCTGTAGGGTGTTCAGGAAAATGCATGACGTTCCTTAATATCCTGGCTTCCTGCTACATTATCTGCTGTATGCCATATGGCCTTCACTAATTAGTGAATAGGCTAACTATGTATTGAACTTATATGTACTGGTTATGATAGAGGGAAAGATGATTTAAATCAAACTATAACCTGTCCCATGTATAACCTGCTATCTGTCCATTGTAAAAGTGTAAACCCAGACTCATGTTTAGGTTGTGAGCTTTGCCACTTGAGCTGTTAAGGAGGTTGATATTGCTCTACTTTGATTGTTTCAATTTGACTATGAGTTTAGGAGGGATTTATTTTTGCTGTTCGAATCTGTTCTTTGTGTGTCTACGACTACCTTTTCGATACTCTACCTTTCTTATATATTTGTTTTTTTTCCTTTGGGTCTCTGTATGAGAATTTGGTAACAATTTTTTCTCTTAGGTAGATGTGCAAGTATTATGTTCTGGGAAGAAAATTTTCAAGTTATGAGAGGATAGGGTTATTTATTTTAATAGCAGCAGAAAGAATAGCAATCCAGTAAGGTTTAATGAAGCTTGTAATGACTCGTAAGTTCTAGCTGTCAGAGACTAGATTGAGAGTTTATGGAGTTGCTTTTGATAGCTTGGGTTGTTGACAGCTGTGTACTCATCTCTTCAACTTTGTGGAAAAAAACAGAGAGGCACTTATATCTTCGTTGATAGATCCTTTTCTTTGCGAGGGTCATTTTAACTGATACGGAGTACAACATAAGTGTTCTTTTCTTTTTGTCCTTCTCTGTGTATGTGTGTGTGGGTGGGATGGTGTGAGGGTGGGGGAGCAGGGCATCTGATTAAAGTAATTGGTTGTCTCCGTGTGTTATTTCCCCTGGTTTTTGCATAGCCCTTGGCCTAACATGTTGATTCTCTGCTCAAAGATGGAGGAGCTTCGTTGTGTCATATAATCTTTGCATAGTCATTGTCCTTTGCCTATCTGGATTTACCAATAGTTTTCAGATCCTTTCATCTGATTCTATTATCTTGTCTTTCTATGAAAATTGTCCTTCGCCGATTTTATGATTATTCTAGTGCCATATAATGCTGCTACATTATTTCAGAGTTTGACGTCTGATTTAAAACACTTCAATGCTAAGAATATCTTGTATATTTTGATGAAATTAGTATCTTACCCTTTCTGTGATGAGTTTAGATTCAGAATGGGGACAAGGAAACATGGGTTTATTAATCTCTTGTAGGGGTGTCTGGGTATTCTTTAATCTTTTGTGCACGTTTGCTCCTCATGTTGATGCACCATATTTGTCTCTGTTTTAAATGGAAGATCATCTTTCTATCTTTTAGCCTTTGTTTACTTATTGTCTTTTGCCTGTTTCTGATTTAGCTTGTGTCCTTATGTGAAGATGCCACAGTCTTTTATCCTTTCTTTTGACGCTGGCAGATTTGTTATTTTGACAAGGATAACTTCATATTTATGTTCTATTCAAATGTTGGGACATTGGCTCTTATGACAAATTTTTTGATTACGTTGGCCTTTGAAGAAAATCATTTTTTTAAGTTGAAGCTTTGTTGAGTCATTAGTCTCTCATTTCAATCTCTTAATTTTGATTCCAAAGGGTTCCTCATTCATCTTTCCTTTCTATACCCAATTTACAATTTTTACCCTGTTTGGCTATGGGTTATACTTTTACAGTTGTTTCCTAACCTCCTCTCAGCTTGTTAATTGTTTTCTTAGTTCACATGGTGCTTAGCTTGATACACTAATCCTTATTCTTTTAGTTATTAGAACTTGGTTACACGGTTTCCATTTTTTATTGAGCGAAAGGATCACTATTTTGTTTTGCTTTGGGATATGGTGATGTGTCAGTGAATTGTCTTCATTTCTTATATTGTGAAATAGGGATTGGTCAATGCCATTCTCGACCACGAAAAAATTATGAGTCAGGCTGACTGTTTTCAACACAGTTGTGAGCTTTTGTCATTCAGCCCAAGTTGGGTAGTGTTATTTTCGAAGTGTGAACTTATTTGAGTGATGGCTGTTATGCTGTATGCCTGTACCATCCTACTCTTTTCATAAGTTCTATGGTAATTAGTCGATAGATCTTAGGTGGGTACCCTCATTGTTCTCTGCTTACCTTCATTTTATATATGTGGCTGCCCTCATTTTTCTTTGGATTATATCTTGTATTCAAGTTTAGTGGAAGTAAAGCAGTTGGTACTTGGCTTGATGCAATGCTCTGTCTTTTGAGCTGGTAAAACGTATGGGTATTACTTTACACACCAGAATTTGTCATGCTACTGCTGTGTTGTTAAACTTTGTTGATAATTTTCTTTTTGTTTCAGAATGATAGGTTTATGGATCAGATGTTTATACTTGTGTCTCTCGCAAGTTTGGAAGGACACTTCCCTTCATATGACTTTGGAAGAAGTTTTATTTGTCACTAACTGTGGTTCATGTCATTTGCAGTCTGGCTGCTATTGCGAGAAAGAGACCTGATCTCTATGCTAGTGTGCTACCTCCACTGCTTGATTTTCAGTCTAATTCTGAAACAATGAGAAATGGTCATGCTGCCAGTTTACAGTATTCTGTAAGGACAGCCTTGTTGGGATTCCTGAGATGCACGCATCCAGTGATAAGCGAGGTAATGTATCCCTTTTTTTTTCACAGGCATAATTTCTGGGCAGTCAACGTTATTGCTGCTAGTAACATAAATATGGTTACCTGCGACAATAGCGACAAATATTGCTCCGATTCTTCATTGTCAAGTATCCATGCCCCCACATGACACTCAGACATGCACATTGATGCTTGACACCATTTAGGCGTAAAGCGTGTTCTTTTTGTGGGCCCTCGCCTCACTCCTCTCCAAGCCGCAACAATATGTATTACCTTTTGCGGGTTTACTTCAGTCGACCCTAGGGTTGTGAATCGTTTGTTCGTGGTCATTTGTCTATAGAAAGTGATGGAAGATGGAATCTTTTAACGATTAATTTTCTTCTCACGTCTCTTCTTTTAATATGTTAATTGTTTTTGCTCCCAATTGTTTTTAATATCCTGGTCGTTCCCATTATTCTGCTGTTCTTATTTAGGATGCTTTGCTGTTGCTGTAACGTTTATCATTGACCAAAAAGTCTGCTGTCATTTTCAGTCGAGGGATAAATTGGTACGTCATTTGCGTTCAATGAATGCTGGGGATGCTGTCGATCAGGTTCTTCGACAGGTTGACAAGATTATGAAAAATAATGAACGTTCGTTGCGAGAAGCTCGCATCATTAAGGTATTGATACTCATATTGATTTTTTTTACTTCACTGCATAGCACAATAAGTGACGACCATAAGCTAATATGATTCCTGTTTCTGATATTTCAATATAATTATTTTGGTTTTGGGAAATTTCCTTAACTCAAGTATGGGCCCTTTCTTGCTAAGCCAAGTATTCTAGTTCATGGCTGTCGACTTGTCATTGCGTACTTCTCCTCTCAAATGAAGTAGTATGGAATGCCTTTTCTCCTTTTTGAGGCACTGTATTAAATCTTTAAGAGTAGCATTCCAGTCATAAAGCAGATGGATGGCGATGGCGTAGTCAGATTGATTACGGTGATTACAATGAGATTGAAGTGGAACATTTACTGATCTGGTTCCTTCAGGCACCAATGTTCATGTTGTGTTATGCAGTTTGCTACTTGTTATCCATGTAGTAAAACTATTATATAGAAGCAGAAGAGAGTACAACATTGTGTAATACTTGTTGATATTGTGCTATGCTTTGATGTATATTCAGGAGGACCTGTCATCAACGCAGACAGTGATTCCACAGGACCCTATAAAGAGGAAGCTGGTGTCTTTGGATAATGGAGTGCCTAATGATGATCCAGATATGGCTTTTAAACGTGTGTGCTACAACTCTAATGGGAAAGAGGCAGATTTAAAAATGATTGAGCTTGGAGACAATACTCCTGCTCATGGGATCTCTGAACTTCCATTGTCGAATGATGCGGACCCGATTGAGCAAATGATTGTTGTCATTGCTGCATTACTAGCTCAAGGGGAAAAAGCTGCCGATTCAGTTGATCTTCTTATTACTCGTATTCATTCAGATCTTCTTGCTGATATTGTCATCAGCAATATGAAACATTTGCCTAAGACACCACCAAAAGCAAAGCAGGAGAGCTCTCCTTTGATTAGCCATAGCACGTCTGCCACAAACATTGTACGGGGCTCAGCACCAGATTTATCTGTCTCGTCGTCAGTCGTTACATCCCAGAGGCCCCTAACAAGTGTGATAGGCTCATCTCTTTCAGATCTACCTAGCTCTACATGTCTCTCAGCAGATTCTAGACAGGATCCAAGAAGGGTATGATTTTTGTTAGCTTTTGATTTGTTGTTGCTTCTTGCAGATAGTGAATTGTCTTTAATGTTGCAGGATCTTCTCCCTATGTAAGATGTTGAAGTCGAGTAAATACTAGTCTTATATAATATACTTCATGCTCGTTTAATTATTTTTTCAGGATCCCCGACGCCTAGATCCTCGTAGAATTGCTGCTCCTGTTGAAGCTCTGTTGCCTTCTTCTGTGGAGGAGATTACCAATATGCAATCTAAATTAGGTCCTCTTTCTGTAAATATCATACCTACAACAGCTGCAGGACTGAGTGTGGAGCATAATGCTGCACAAGAACCTGAAATTCATATGGATGAGAAAAGTTGTAAAGCTTCATCAGTTTCTGAACTTGAAAAAGAAATACCCAAAGAGGATTCCATGGATGTAGCCAGAGAGAGATTACCAGGCACAGCTATTAATGTGGTCGTTGATCATGCTGATGAGAGCTGCACTTCACAGACGACCTCTGATATTGTGCTAAAAGATACAACCGTTATTACGTTAGTTCCAGAATTTGATCATTATTCTCCACCTATATCAAATGCATCTCCTTCTGAAGAGACTTGGGTAGATTTGCCCCAGGTTCCACTTTATGTTGATTTATCACACAAACAAAAACAGATAGTGAGTAAATTGGCTGTGGAAAGAATCTTCAAATCATTCAAAGAATTGAAAAACGACGATTTTTGCAAAACCAGGATGACAATACTTGCTAAAATGGTCCCTTGGGTAAGAATAACTAGTTTTTGGAATTGCTTGGCTCTTAATCGTAATCGGTCTTTCTATAATCTAATCTGTGGTTTGTAATGTGTTTCTATCTGATTCATTAACATTACTGGCCCCAATGTGTAGATTAACCAAGATGAACTTGACTCTAACTGAAGTTGAGTTGGGCTCTCTTAGATATAATCAGCTAGAATTCAGCAGTAGCTCGCTTCTTCTGAGCTTGAAATTGCACCAGTCCTGTGTGTTTGTCTTGTTACTCCTGTTTTTCTCAGTATTGTATTGCAAATGAGCTTTTCTCTAGGTTTCTAGAGTATATGCTATTTTAAAGCTCGTAGTATTCTGCAACTGTTAATTCATCCAAGTTTGGCGAAATTTTCAAATGATCTTGCCAACAGCAAACAATTTTTTACTCTATTGGCTTTGCATGAAATTTTTGTTGCATTTGTTGTCCTGTAATTCCATTTTTTATGGAACTAAAGATACATTATAATTTTGGCTTCAGAATGTGAAGGAATAAAGTAGAATAGCTCATTACATGGTTTGTGTTTCTTATGTTATGAAGTAGCAGTCCACACTATACAATTTTTGAAGTTCCCTCATGGGCTCATTTGGAAACAATTTATTAGTGTTTTCGTCACATCGGTAAGGTTGTGTACACACCCTCACCTCGGCATGGTCGGGAGCCTTTGCTGCAGGACTGTTGTTATTTGCTGTTGGTTTACTCTTTATTGCTCAACTTCTGTGCTATCTCCAGTCTTGTTTCACAGACTCTCTGAAACTTATTATGGAAGATTGTTTTCTCTCTGAAGCTAATGTGCTCATACAAACTAATTCTATACAAGTAACCACATGTTAGCACCTGTTATCTCTTGGTGTAGTAAGTTAGAGTGAATTCCCAATGTTACCCAAAGTGATTCATTTGCTCAAGTGTGTACATAGTGCTCTGTTGGCTGTGGGTATGTCAAGTGTGGCTATCTTTGGAATTATCTAAGCTCAAGTGCATAGCATTACCTTTAGGGAATGGGGTTAGAAAAAGTGGGTTCTCTGCTTGGTTTCTTGACTCCCTTTTTCTTATACTATCCATTCTTGTTGTGTGGTTACAATTTTGTGCTGACAATATCTTGTTATTCACCTTATTTACTTTCTGTTTGTGTTTATGTAATTATTGTTGTCTTATTATCACAACATGACTATGCTTCATTTCTTTCAAATGTCACCAAGATGGTTTTAACATGCTTCCGGCTGTTAACAGATGGAAGCTGACGAGGTTGTGACAACCATGGTTCAAGAAGACATTGTGCCTGATTATAGACATCAGAAGGTAAGGTTTTAATTTGCTCCTTGAATTCGAATCTCTTCACTGTCCTTTTAGCATCATCCTATCCCATCGACAAGCAAAAGATAAATAGACTTTTCTGTGGATGTTATTGGGGAAACATCTCTTTGATTCTGGTGCTTCAACATTTGTTATTTTCAGATGTTTTGCGCTCTGAAGCCAATTCAGATCAAATATATGAGCGGACACCAGTAACACGGAAGTCATAATTTTATGTGTTCCAATTTCATAGTGTTCTTGGTAGTTGACCCAAAACATTATATATGTGTGTTATGATATTTAGATTCCACGTGGGGGGCCAAATACGTGTATGGTGTATATATCTAAGTGTCAAACTTGTCATGCCTTGATTTTGATATAATAGTGTCAGTGAAGTATTATAAGATGTTTGAGAGAAGGCTTAAATTTGTAAAGATCTTACTTCATGCATGAGGGTCTTTCTCTACTACTGTCACGCAAGCCTCCCTTATGTCTAATAAAAGAATGCCGGATTGGGAATGGCTAGATTCCATGCTGATATCCTTAACTTCTTAGATCATACAAAATGCTTCATGCGTGAGGCTCTTTCCGTACTTTTCTCATGCAAGTCCCTTTGTGTCTTTCATAACAGAAGTGTCAGATTAGAAAGGGCCAAATTCCATGCCCATATCTTTGAGTATTGTGTCGAAAGGCGAAAGCGGTTGGCCTAAGAAATTTAAGGGTCTTAGTAACATAGCGGGTGTGCATGTTTTGATTCCGAATTCTTAGTGAAAGGAAATGCTATGTGTAATTTATGTGCTTGGCTCATCATGCTTCCCTGCTAAAAAAATTTATATGGAATGTCTAGCGTTTTTCTGTCTGTTTCTAGCTCATCGAAAAAGTGTTCATATTTTTCTCCTCTCTCTGTTATTTAACACTGTATTTATTATCTATTGGCTTATTATATTTATTTTCCAGCCTACACTTTTCCTTCTATGAACATTTTACCCAGGTGGCTCAAAAAGACACTTCGTATTAGCTGGCATTTGTGGACTAGTGCTTTGTTTGTTTGCTTATTGCTATTGAAGTTTAGTGTTTTTTTGCTCTACTGCTGCCTTTGTACAGCTATTCAGATATATGTCATGGTAGGCCTCATTTCAAAAATGAAATATTTTAGGTACTTGTAAATGGCTCAAGCTACACATTTGTAGGTCACCGAGGGTTGGGGACGAAGGGGAGGTTTTATCATGGGATGTAATAAGATAGGTTGCTGCATTTTCCCCACCTGACCACTGATCACCCCCTCCCCCATCCGACCCTTTCTTTGACAAGATCCTCTACAGATCTATAATTTGTAATTTCCTAAAACGAAATTGCTAAATAAAGTTGTCCATTTTGTGCTGATCATTTACTTAAACATAAGTGGTGCACTTTATTTCTTTTAGAAAAATCGAAAGAGGATCTCCATTATCTAACATTATCATTAACTGTGCCAAATATATTTCAACTAATAATAAAATTTATTTAAACGTGCATTACATGGGAGCTAAACCGCTGATGTCACTGTATGACAACTCAGCATCAGAAGACTGTGTGGAATACGGTTTGTTTGTCAATTGTCTAGGATAATTCTCCCTTCTTGATAGGCTGGGGATAATATTGAGTCAAAGTGTTAGTAATCTACCAGAACTCAGCAGCCACAGACTACTGCAAGAATAACTTACTTACTTTAAAATTTAAATACCGTTAAAACATCTGTCTCGAATATTTGTGTCATTGTTAACGAAGTATGAGGTTTGCTTGAGCTATATTCATGTGTGACATATCCTTCAAATGTTCCTTTCAAAGCATGGTGCTACAGGGGAGTGATTGCTGATGAGTTGTGGCATGCTTTCTCACATTTAGAATGTCTGATGCCATCACTTACCGCATATTTTATGAGATGCTTAAGCCTGATTTATGTGAATTTTATTGCTAACTTGTTTGTTGACCTTTGTTTATTGACAAACATGTCTGTGTATCAGGGGCATGAGCTTGTAATGCATGTCTTGTATTATCTCCATGGTTTGTCGACAACGGAATCGAATGACCATCCTCCGGGTGCTGCTGTCTTATATGAGAACTTTCTTCTTGGAATGGTAAGGATCGACCCCCAGTTTGTTCTCATTGAAGGGCAAAAGACATTTTTTTCACTTGGTCAATAGGATGTACTCGCTCCTTCTTTTTTTTTTTTTGTTCTTTTTAGTTCTTTGATAATCTCCATTCCTTTTGCTTAATTTGTTCAAGCAATTTCGTATATTGGCTTATGTTAACTTATTTTAATGGCTGGGCTTTGTCTTGTTGTTGCTGTGTATTGTTGTAGGCAAAATCTTTGCTCGATAAATTGCCTGCTTCAGATAAATCTTTTAGCAGACTTCTTAGTGAGGCCCCATCATTGACTGATTCTGTAATGAGACTGTTGGAGAACCTCTGCTGTCCAGATGGGTCTCATTCGGGGAGTAAAGATATTCAAGACGATCGTATAACTCAAGGATTGGGTGCTGTGTGGAGCTTAATTCTTGGGCGTCCACAAAATCGACAAGCCTGTTTAACTTTAGCACTCAAGGTATTATGCTAACCGTATAAGTATGT
>JAUEKU010175926.1:0-10720 GCA_032274805.1 Gypsophila paniculata | reverse complement strand
AGTTGGAGTATTTTCTCAAATCTACGGATTGTAGATTCAGCAGTATAACTTTCGTCACTTTCGTAACTACTTGTCATTTTAATCTCTTTGTTGATTACTAGAAATTTCTGGTAATGCTAAAGGAGGAGTTTTATATTTAACTGGAGTTCTTTTCTGAAAATCCTGAATATCATAATTATATTTTTGATGTTCAGGGCGATCTTTATTATATATTGCAGAAGGGACATAAGCTGGTTGATATTTAACTATTTGCTTATGTGCATCTGGAATTTTAAGATTGTTAATCTTATTTTCTATGTCTTTGATTTTATCATCAAGACTTTTTATTTGGTTTTGTATATCTCTTACTATTTCTAGTATTAGATTTACATTACCTTGTCCGAATGGTTGTAAACCACTGGATTCATTACTCATTACTGAATTCGTTGTTCGTTTATATTTTTATTACGAAGACTCATCTTAGTCCTAGCTCATTTTCAATGGTTTTAATAGAATTCTCTATTTGTTGAATACGAGGATTCTCTTTTATCATGATTATTTGTTCAGAAGATGATTTATCTTCCTTTTCTTCAGATTGTATACAATCTGTATTTGTCAATGTTCTAAAGTTCGTTTGAACCTTTGAATATTGTTTATTTACTTGGAACATTCGTTTAGGGTGTTCCAGGCTTATTAATGGTTGAAATAGAGTATCTATCTCTATTTTTTCTCTTGGTTTAAATGACAAACTGTGGTGACTATTTGTCAAAGCATAATTTATCTGCCATGTAATGGAGAATGGATGATTACCTTTTCTCATTAAAGGTTGTCTTTTCATTTCCCAATAGAGAGTGAGAGCTCCATCAAGATTTTCATCTAATAATGACATACTAACTTGATAATTTAGATTAAATCTAATTTTACCATGTTTTAAATTGCCATTTCCTGCTGCAATAACAGATTCTTGTTGATTAATCATTCTGTCATCTCTTAATTCCAACATTATTGGACTATGAATTCCTAGAGCAAACGTACTCTTAAGGATTAATTGGATTGTACTTATATGAATATAAGCAATTTTAGATCTTTCTTTAATAGCTCTAAGCTTATTAAATATTTGATCTTTATTTATTACAGGTATATTGACAGATCCATTTGTCTGTTCAATTTCTATTGGTTCTTCACCAGTGATTATACCAAAATAAATGATATTTTCTCTGGTTATTAGATTTTTAACTTGTTTTACCATAGAGGGTAAATCGAAGTTATGTTTATTTTTAAGGTCATGGTCAGCACGTCCTATTTTCTTAGCATCGACTAAGATTTCAGACATATGACTTGGTCCTTCATATTGATTTTGATAACTTAAGAAGTTTTCTTCTTGTTTTTCTTCGGACATAACTTTAAAATTTGTCTGACTTAAACTAATTTTATCCTTATTAAGTTGGGCCTTATTGTTTGACAATAAATCTTTTACTGTCTAAATTTTTTGAAAATACTGGGCCATTTGAATCGAATTTTAGGTTTTATAAAACTGTTATTGTACTAACAAAAATTGGGCCAAATATTTTGATGACGTAGGCCATGATGTAGGCCGTTGTATAAGTCTCAAGGTACAACCGGTTGTACCTTTGTTTTTGCGATTCCAAATAGAGCTACGTTAGTGCAGTATCCACTTTTTACATCCCCAGCTGAAATCTATGTCAAAAATTTCTACTCCGTACTTCACAAAAACACAAGAACTTGAAAAAGAGAGAATACTTTTATCAAAATTCAAACGAAATAAATAACAAGTATCATCAAGTTCCAACTTTCCAGAAGAGCTAGATATTTGAGTACATAGACGCGTACGCTTGAATTTGCGGTCCTGGAGCATTCATTTGTATTATCATTGTATGCACAGATATAGTAAGGGGACCATACCAAGCCTGTCATATAAAGGTAACACCACAGTTTTTGTAGAGCTTCCAGACGACTTGCGAATCACATAAAGCGACTTTACATTTTTGACGAAATACATAACGAGAATGTTCCTTCTACAATTGCCGCAGAAACTAGATCCCCTAACCCTCTTAGATTACACCTGTTCTTTTACAATCAGCAAAATCTTATAATCCTGAGATCTACTTATATGAAAACTCTATCGAGCAAAAATTAAAATGAAAAAGAAAAAGCAACATGAATCCCTAATTACAGGTTAACAAAAGAAGAAATAAAAGTCACCATTAGCCTGATCTATCAACATGGACGGCGGACAAATTTACTACGCCGCAACATGCATACATATATATTTGCTTACATTTTAGCTATTTAATTCTAACGCTCGAAGATGGGTTTTATATGCCATAAAAACACGCGGGGGAAACTCGGCTTCTACAGTTTCATAGGAGATTTACCGTAGGTCCGTAGCATAAAATTATCAAGAATAGCAATAGCTCCTTAGAACGACATCGACAAAACAACCTCGGTTTTCTAGAGAAGATAGTCTTAGCAGTCCATGTTCATCTCTCCTCAGCATGGCTCATTAGGGGGTTCAACATAAGGTACAAGAAAATGGAGCTTGGAAAAATGAGGTGAGGTGGACCAAAATGCAGGAAAATCAATCAATTAATTAATTAATTAATTAATTAAGAGTCAGACATTGTACCCTCTCGGGAATAGTTCTGGGCATGGGATGAGCAGTAACATATCTTTGCGGGAAAGGTTTCTGAGACGCAGCATTTGGATCAGAGGACGACGAGGTCTCACCCCCGTCAGCTTGGCTTCGGCCATGGAACCTAGCAAAACGGTTGATAACTGAAAATCTCTCCAGATCCTGACAATCCAATCTGAAGTCCAAAATCGATGCACGTTTGTCCAGTCTGCGCACAGAAAACATCCGAGAAAGAAGATACTTTAGAGCATATTGCGGTATGGCACACAGGCTACACAACATGTAGGAGCATAGAAGAATGGCAATGTGGGGGGTTTTATGGAGGTTGAGTGCATCAAAATTATTCCCCCAAGTGGTTGAATTTTACAGAGAAGGTTTCAAAGTGATCTGAAGAAATTGAAAAGACATTGAGGCTCTATGTCATGCAATATCCTCTAGAACCGAATAAAAATCAACGAAAAAATGCTTTAGTAGAAAACAGTGTTGTCAAGTTATAATTTTTGGAAAGGCCCAAAAAAAGGCCACGTCTTATTTACTGTCTTGTATAATATAGGCAAGTCAGAAGCTCTGACAGCCTCGGACAGAAGCCACACAAAAGGCCTACCTCACAAAACATCATTAATCTTTGACATGAACTCCAACCGATTCTCATCTTAAACATAACAGTAACTAAAGGGAACATTGACTTGAGAAGTTACAAGAACTGTCCCTAGAAAGCTAACAGAGCCCTGCACTGACTTAAATGGAATGCATGTAACAATACGAGATTTTACCTTAGTAAATCATTTTCCAGATCCTTCGCCCTAATAGTGAAATCTTCCATAACTTTTAAGAGATACTGATCATGAATGGTCTCTGAAGCTTTCACCTCCAACAGGCTAAAGAATCATTAAGCAAAAGTCAGATTTTGTATATCCCAAAGAGGTTCATAAAAATCACAAACAAGGTGTAAGTCTTACGAGTTTCTGTTGTCAGGTGATGAATTACTTTTTTCCACACTGCATATTAGGTTGCATGCATCCCCTAAAGCTAGTCTTGCAATTGAGTACATGATAAGTTCATTGTTGGACCTTGCATTGAGTGATAGAATGGAGGGTGATGGGGGGCAAAATATTTGCTGCATAAGTTTTGTCGTCACGATGAGCCTTCTTATTGGTCCAACCATTGGTAACATATCTTTATGCGAATCAGTTTCATCACCACCCTGCGCGGAAATACAAGTGTCGATCAACAACGAAGGAAAGATATATCATATATGATAGGAAATTGAAACGAATAATTGTTATCATACCCTTTCAACAAAGCGATTTGATGATTGTGCCCAGTCTACTTCTGCAGAGCTGCAAGCAAGAAGAATTAGTAAAAGACAGTGCAAGATTTGCAGGACCCCAGCGGCCAGGAACTCCATATTAGGAACACATTATGCTTTACTGGTGCTACATAGAGTGACATGGTGAAAAATTCCAAATAATAGGTCATCAAAATCCTTACCACCACCATCATCAGTATCAAATACAATTGTCCCTGGAAATCTAAAATATAAGGGACCTGCATGGATGAACATGGATATGCGGAATGATACTCTAGTTACCGTTTTATTTATGATCGTAATAGAGGAAAATGTTTACTGGAAACCGCATTAACAGAAAATAAGTGTCACTCATAAAATCTAAGACAGCCAAATCACGCACCTTATGTTCTGAATTCTCCTAAAACCCTGCGCTATCTCTTTATTCCAAGGTATAAGATCAGATGTAGCAGTCTTTCGCTTCAGAGGCCTTATAAACACTGGATTTGTAGATGTTCTGGGAACCAATGCATGGAGAGAAGAAATTTGCTCACTCCCAGAATACGGATTTGTTATTTTGTTAGTATTAGCAGTCTCACAAGTGTCAGTGACTGCATTCTCCAGCTGCGTTGATTTTTGTACAGCCAAGTTGAACCGCTGATCCACATTCTTCACCATAGGAGCACTTGGCACATTATGTATAGGTAACTGCCCATTTCTGGAGGTTTCATACTGCTCAAACCATGACTGGGCCATCTGTGGATTAATGCCTGTAAGCTGAACTCTACTGGAAACATTGCCAGCACCAAATGGTTGAGAATCACTATGACCTAAAGACACATTGTCTTGGGGATCAACAGGTCCATGCGGCAAAAGAGAAATATTTCTATGGCCTGACTGAGGGGAAAAGTGGAGTACACTAGCATCCCCAGAAGAAATAGAGGACTGACTTGCTGATGGATCTCTAACCATACTATTTCTACCACCTCTGAAAGGCTCTGCTACCTTTCCAGCCATCTGCAGACCATCTGGACCATTTTCCAGACCTTTCAACCTCTTTGATTCCCGGTGGTTGGGATCCAAGCCTACGGTCTTCATAGCTTGCATTTGATGCACCAATGGATAACTGTGATGTGTCGTATTATTAGGTGTCAAAGAACGATGAAATACATCTGCATCTATCTGGCTGGCAGAAGAATTTGAAGGAGAAGCCTCCACTGACTGCCTCCCAACACATTCATCCTGTGATACACCTGCTGTCTTTCCAGATGATTGTGGATCTGCTACAGTCCGCTCAGCGCCACCTGAAACCCTTGGAGAACCTACAGCATCTGTGCTTGGGCCACCCAGCTCATTTCTTTTCTGCTGACTGAAGACATTCATATCCGACGCATCATTGGGCTGAGCATAAGACTTACCAAAATCAGAAGCATTATGATCTAGGATACCCAACAACTGTTGTTGGGAGACCATTAGATGAGGTACAGCCGATGACATATTATCCTTCCTCATTCCAGACATTTTAGCATCCGCCGATGGTGGCCTTTGAACCATTGAGGGTCTAATACCAGAAGGATTCCCATCCCTTTCAGACACAGAGTTGTTGGATAGATTACCAATAGACCGACTAGCTACAGCCTGATTTTGAGAATAATTTAATCGTTGATCAGGGTAAGCATGCCTGTCAGACGAGACAAAGGAAGATAGATGTTCATTCCTCATTTGTCCACCTTCCATGCACTGATTCTGAAACAAATTTCTGTTATACGTTGAATTAGAAGCCAACGATGCAGAAAGGTTCCCCTTCAGGTTTGACTGTGAGCCATCCAAACCTCCAGATCTATTGTTTCCAGAATCCGTTTGTGGCGAACCATGTGAAGGAGGTAAAGATTGAGTGGGTTGGCCAGACACCAGCCAAGTATGTGTCTTGTCTTGCTCCGAAGACACTATCTGTGAAGTAGGGGATCCAACACTTCTAAAAGAACTTTGAGAAGAGTCATTGAGATTCGAAAGAGAAATTCCTTGTGAAGGAGGCGCTAACTGCAGATTAAACCCATGTGACGTAGAAGGCTGGCTCTGACCAGGTCCAACACGTCCACCAGCTCGAATACCAGTATTATTGTGAAGTATTGAACGTGAACTCAGATTCGAGGCATCATTCTGGTCTTTGGATTTATCAACCTTATGAAGAAGCTCAAGCATATTCTGGCTGCAATAGGACAACTTCTTCAGCATTATATACATGACAAGTCATTTAAGCATTAAGCATTAACAATGAACAAGCAACTAGAAAAAAGCCGGTAAACCTACGAAATCAAAACAAGAAATAAAATACATGTAAGGCAGCTACTTGATGACCCTTGGTAGGTTGCAACAAAGTTGAACTGTAAAACCATCAAGGAGCCCCACTTTCAATGCAATACAAAGCACCGTACCATCATCTCCAAGTGATGCAAACACCAACATTTTGCTTACCACACCCCAAAACAAGCCACAAATTTTTTACAGAACAGCATAAACTTCCAACAATCAACAGTACTCCAGTAGGGTGGCAAAACAAAATTAAAATGTCATCCTAAGTCCGGTTACAAATTAAGCAAGTTTGAAATCCGAAAGCAACCTAAAGACCGCCTCAAACCAGACTATAATTCTATTTCTTCTCGCTTTAACACGACAGTGTAAATTTCACAACAAATTTAGAGATACAAGGAAAGTTCCTAGGAAAATTGGAAGGGCCTTTACACAAGTCTAGATAGCCCATGAGTCTTAATTAAAGGCACTCTACATGAACTGGGACTTCTCATAATCCAACCACAATCACATAACTGAATATAAGGTCACTCCCTAGTCCCTATCTAATAGGGACGTCAATTGTGATTACTACATAAGTTATGAACTCACCAAAATAATCATCGAGCCGAAAGAAAGAAAATGTGAACGTCACCTTGGAGACATATGTTGATTTGGAGAAGCATTTTCATCATTTCTGGCGAAGGGTACAGATGTACTAAGTAAATAGCCTGGGTGAACACTACTGGACAAACTGCCATGCAATACTTCATTTCCATGAAATCTAGACACTTTACCCTGCAATCAAGACATTAGGAATTGTAACCTGCAGGTAATAGGTGGAATGAAAAATATGGACACTAGTATTACTCCTTCAAACAAAGTAGTCACGACTCACCTTTTCAATGTCTGACGAGCTGGAGACTGCTGGGCCAAGCATAGTCGGTTGCCCTTCATGGACGTTAAGTGCCAGTGAAGGGGGCATGGGCTGTCCATGTAAAGCTAATTTTGCAGAAGAAGAGTCATCCACATGCAGATCTCCCATTGGATGATACTGAAACTTGCGGGTAATAGGCCCTCCTCTACCAGCATGACCAGAAGCAATTTCAGGGGCCTCAGTCAACAACTGTCGATTGCTAGCATTGGACCACGCATTCTCTCTCAAACTTCTCGACAAAGCGAGATTTGGAAAACTGTTCGGGTGGCTATCATTGTAATACTCCCTTCTATCACCATTTTCTGTCCCACGCATCTCAGCTGCTTCATTAACAGGAGTGTTAACTGCAGAATTGCCAGTCGATTTACCCTTATTCATATTCTGCTGAATATTCCCTGAACCTACACTTCCGGATTTTGAGAGAAAATTGACTTGCTTGTATTGATCAAGGTTATGGTTTCCAGGAGGCAATTGGCTGGATTCGTGACTGATATTTATATGACTCGAACCAGGTCCATTGAAATCAACCTTTGAATTTCTATTCGCACCAGGAACAGACTGGGGCAAAAATGTATTCTGCCTATTGCTCAAATAGGCAGTATCATTCTTGGATATGTCTGTGGAATAATTAGGATTTTCAAGTACTGGGTTCTCCACAGTATGTCGCTTTGGCGAATTGCTGTCCAACCACCCCCTTCCTTCCTTCAATAATCCTGAATTTTGTGAACAATTATTATTATTGCCACTCTCATCGTTATTGGTCATCTTCCAGTCCAACGAGGCTCTCTGAGAGCTGTCAGCCCAAACAGGGGGTGGTTTGCCATCATCTTGGGAAGTTGGAAAATGCTGGTTCCTAGACTGTGATCTAGATTTTTGTGAGACTAACCCACTCCACTCTTCCGGCTTCCCAACATCACTACTGGGAGTTTCTGCCACAGCAGACTGCATTAGGGCACTCCAAGTTCCACTTTGCAGAGAGGGAACCCCGTTCAGGAGATCTGTTCCATCATTCTCTGTAACTGATGTTCCCCCAAATGCCTCCCAAATGTTGTTATCGTTTCCAAAGAGAATCTTTTCTTCAGTTGGATCTAAACCAACAGTAGCCTCTGACGTTATTGACTGAGAGGCAGCACCTTGCATTAAATGCTTTTCAGGAAAACCTTCAGAACCGCCAACAAGACCTCGTCCACTAGCGTCTGACATTGACACTTTCCGTTGCTGAACCTGGTTGAAGCCTCCCAAATTAACTGTTAAACCTTGACTAGAAGCATTCTCGAAAGAAGTTTTACCCTCAGATCCAGATCTAGATGCTGTACCTGTATCCTGAATGTTAACCTGCTCAGTATGTGGAGCATATGGATTAACAGAAAAGGATGTACTAGGACCAGACATATGGAGAAATCCTGGTTTATCCATGCTGTTTTGCAAAAATGGATTAGCACCTCCTGAGTTAGATGCAGGCCCATACAAAGATTGGGACGCTTGCTGAGGAATAAATCCCATAAAGCGCATTCCTTGACCTTGATCAGGATTCAGCATGATTCCACTAGAGTGCGCGCCCAAGGCAGATGGCTGACTAAACTGCTGCAAATTTGTGCCACCAGGAGCGACCTGAGATTGCCAGGAATAATTGGATCTATCCTGCATAGAGTTGCTATTACTGGCCTGTGAATGCTGCCCTGCCAACTGATTTGGGAAGGTAGCCGTATGGTTCACAGCATTTTGCATTGCTTCAAATTGTTGGCGCTGTTGTCTCCTCTGTAGCTCTTGCATTTGTTTAAACATGAGCTGCTGCTGCATTAATTGGATATCATTCATGCCAGATTGTTGCAGAGGTATGGACTGGAACATTCCTGGCTGCTGACCACTAATTTGACGTTGGCCGCCTAGAAAATTGACGTTCATCGGTGCTTCTGAACCTCCAAAACCTGCTGAATTGCTATGCTGTTGAACATTTCGCTGCTGTGAGTCATGGATGGACTGACCCCTAGATGTCATATTGTGCCGATCAGATTCTCTCGCCGCTGCAACAAAGCTTGTTTCATTCTGCCTTGCATTAAGAACTTGATGTGCATGCATATATCCATTCGAATTAAGATGCTGAACTTGTGAACTTTTAGGAAATTCAGGCCTCACACTTGAATGTGTAAAGTTCAATCCATGTGAAGCCAGAGAGAATTGATTGTTCCCTCTGTCAATATCTACAAAACATACATAAGAGTTCCATCAACAAATAAAGCGAGAGCATAATGTCCATTATAGAGCACAAGAGACCAGATCTTGCAAAAGACTCTCGGACTGCGACACTGCGTAAATATACTGAAAACAGAGACATTGAGGAAACCAAAATATGGAAAAGGGAAGGAAAGAGAAAGTCTTAAAATATCAAACTACTGACGTACCTGATTGCTGTTCACTGAAATTCTTGGAACTGGTATTAGAAGGCACGCCAATTTGTCTTTCATTTGCCCCCCATACATTGTTAGGAAAGCCAGCCCAGTTTGCTTCACCAAATTGTGTATGATGTTGGTCCTGTGACGAGCTACTCTGGTCAAAAAAATTGTGGACCCTATCACCAACTTCGTTCCCAGGCATAGATTATCCTTGACTGCAACCTTCCAGCAGCTTAAATCAACATCAGAAGAGCATCCTATTGAAAGCAAATATACAGGCCAAAATTTTACATCTGGTAAATGCTTTGGATGATCAATGATAACTCTGCCAATAAAGAACTAAAGCTACGCAAAAGTTGCTTACATGCAACCCTTTTCCAGGACCATTGAACTACAATGATGACTCAGATCATCATCAACAACAACATCAGACCACTGCCACAAAGGCTACCATCCATAGCGAGCAAAGGAGGGTCTCATGTATATGGTGTGGGTTAATCAGTATGTAGATGGTGATCCGATATAATCAACAATTTTTAACGGCGCACTCTCCATGCAATCATACAACAGCAACACGCAGGATTCAAAAATGATCTCCCTTCGTTTCACTAAAAAAGGCTCCGTGGGAGGTTGACACAATAATTAAGAAAAATTGAAAAAGAAAGGGTATAATGGACATTTTAGTTTGCACATGGCCTACTTCATACGCTGTGTGAGTGATTTTTTTGTAAAATCAATAAATAAATAAATGAGGATAAAATGGTCATCTTTTTTAATTAGAAGTTGTCATATTTAGAAATGGGGCTAATTAAATAAAATTGTTATAATAAAAAAAAATGGGGTTAAATGAGTGAAATAGAGGGACAGGAGTGTCCTAAGATAAAAACACAAAACAGCCAAGAAAATTCGTGAAAACTTGAGAATAATGCTACTCGAATTGCATCCCTCATTCCGGTACGAAACCCTCTTGAGTCTTGATTAGTCCGTACTACAACAAACTATTAAGTAAAAGTAGCCCCATTATATACACCCCTCACAATTAACACGTTAGCCAAATATTGAATAAATGCTACACAAACTGCTATACCAAATATAACGTAATTAACCTAAACAGCCAACTAACCATCAAACAAATGTATTAGCAACGATCACTTCTCCTAATTTACAGCCAATCCGCCAAC
>JAUEKU010175916.1:0-10722 GCA_032274805.1 Gypsophila paniculata | reverse complement strand
AGTCTGATCACTGATGTATCATCATTCTGCTTGCACTGTTATTCCGCCTCAAACTTGATTGAACTGCACCAACTTATTGGTTTTGAGCAGAAAATTATTTACAGTAGTGAGTCGAGTCAATTAGCGAGGTTACTTCATTTGTGAAACATAGAAGTTAATACTTGTAGGAGTGTATAGGAGATGAATTAATGCCATCGCTAGAGCCCAATCAAGCAATGGACAACATTATATTAATTACATGTTACATTTAATTAAATGCTTTAAATATATAAATGTCGTAAGCCACATGATTTATTTTCATGGTGAATATTCTTTCTCTGTGGTGATGGCCTCAACTCTATGCAAGGTTTACTTTGATGCCTACAGCGTTTAGTTACGACACTATTATGCCACATAGTTCATAGTTCATGGACGAAAGTCTCTGTGATCGACGTTCTGCAAGAAAAGTCTGTAAAATAGCTCAATGTATAGCTAAGGGCCATTTTGGTTCCCTACTTTCTGCGACAATTTAGGGACAACTGACCTCTTCGATACAAAAATAGGGGTATTCTTTTATCTGCAGATTCCTTGCATTCACTTTGGTATCACCTTGAGCCTCTTGTATCTCAGGCTACATTTTTTTTTTTTTTTTTGTGTTCGGTATCTTACTCTTTGCGTTTATCTCCTACAGAGCCAAAAATTACCATTATTTGTCTTTGGAGTTTTTGAGTGTGATGGAATACAACAAATGGCTCACCAACTTCCTACGCTTGAATTATTTTTTTGGTACGCTTGAATTATAATAACAATTATTCGACATGGTTTTCATTGTGGATAATCCAGTGTAAAGTTTCTGTCTTTTGTTATTGTGTAGGCCAGAAAGTTCCCTGTTATATGTGGATCCCGCTGTACATCAGCGAGGCATTTGGACATTGAGGTTATGATATTGATAATGTTAGTATTGATTATTTCTTTGTTAATATTCTCACGTGATTAAATTGTCAACGAGTTTTGGGTAAGATCCTCATGTTGTAGGACGCGACTGAATTTTCATCGTTTTAATGTAAGTTTCTGACATTGAACTTCAGTATAAGCCTACCCTTAAACTTGAATCCTCGCTGATTTCACCATGGGACCACCGTAGCAAGTTATTATCTTATAATATTGACAAGCAATTTCTCTATAAATGGTTCACTCAGATATTTTACCGTTGTATTTTTGAAGGGAATCATCTGCTTACATATGTATATGTGAATGTGAATGCAGTACGGAAAGTGGCTGAGTTCATCTTATCTGAAGCACGGAAAGCAACGTCGCAAGATCGTGTCTTGGCGTCACATACACACATATGAGAAGATGTTTGACATATGATGATGTACAAGTTGGCTAAAGTAAGTGATGCAGCAATATCTTTACTCTAGTTGTCCACAAAACTCATTTGCTGAACTTTTGCTTTATTAATGCTGTGGATGCTATAAAGAGAAATTCTTATTCTTCCTCCATATGAAATATATACCCTGTTATAGCATATTCAGTAACTTAATTTGGCTTTACTTGCATGTGATCTTATCACTTCTGCTTCAAAACGGTCGTGACTCTTAACATCAGATCATATTATGCTGGACACGTTTGTCGTACGTCAGATTCCATGGGCAGACGTGTCCTCCTTTTTCGTGTTTGTTCGTAAGGTAACTATTCCATGTGCTTATCGCTTTCTTTATCTGCTAATTTAAGTCACAAAATCTTGTTTAAAAATGGCCCGTATGCGTACGACAAAGCTGGTCAAGACATAGAACACGTATTTCAATTGCGTCGTCGCATGCTTGCAGCCATCTTATACAAGACTTTGTTGTATGTACTTGTGCCATTGTATAATATTTAGTGACAAGCATAAGATGTGCGTGGCCGCGTCACCCTCCATAACTAACCTATTGCATACATCACTATTATGCATCCTCGGAAAAGGAAACATTTCCATTTGTGCTGTACTAGTTTTAGCATTAGCAATCGCTTGGTATATCACTCATTCAGTCATTCTTTATATGGCAGTACATAATTGAGGTCTTTAGAGATGATTAAATTTTATTATACGGCGATAAAATGATCGTCAATTCGTCTGTGACAAAGCATTTTTTTGGCTTTTGGTATATCTACAACATAAGTGATCATAATGTAACCATGGCAGATCGGTAAAATAAGAGTACTAGGTCATTGTTAAGCTAACTTTATGTTAAATTGTTAACAATCCCTTATTATTATGTGGTTTTAAACTAAAATGCACATGAATTAGCACCATTTAATCATTTAGTAATATGAAACGTCATCTATTCAAAAACCGGTGGGGTCTTAAGATCCCAACGGCATGAGGTAAGCAATAGGGGGTTATCAAAGAAGTTCATTGTACCTTTTTGAGGTTTGTCGACAAACCCTCCTATTGTTGACAACTAAAAATATGCAAATTGTTACACATTTGTAACTAAGTTACTATTATGACATGGCAAAACAAGACAAGATGTGGACCATTTTCACAACTTCAACCAAAGTTAGTGGGTCCTATAATATGAACCTTGAAAAATGTTGTCTATTGTTATGTATGAGTTTGTTGTTGGAAGAGTTTGTTAAATGGTGATGTGTCAACGACAAACCACCTTTTTATTGGGGTCATCTATTGTGGATGCCCTAAGGGTGATTTGAAATGAGATAAAAGTGCACCCTTATTGGCCTAAAAAATAGTACTTCGCGATAAGTACTTCATCTAATCCACCCTTTTGTTTAAGTTTGCTTTTGTATAATTTTTTAGGAGAGTTTACCCAATTACTTTTAACTATACCCTTTATCAAGAATTATAAAGTAGTAGTGAAAAAGTGTTAAAAAGTTTACCTAAAACGGAATTGTATAGGAAAAAATAAATCACCCAAAAAAGAAAAGGTAAAGAAATGGGTGGATTAGAGCGAGTAAATGCTACCTCGTTGTATCAACGGGTTGGAGATAGTACTACTTTTAAAACTAACATAAAGTATACAAGGCAATTTCTTTTATAACATGCCCTCTTTAGGCTATTTTTGGCAAAATAGTTGAAAAGGTAGCTAATAATTGAAAAGGTGACTGAAAACTAAACATGTAGCTGAATTTAAAAGGGTAGCTGAAAAGGTAATTGAAAATGAGAAACTGATAATTTAGTTAATTATTATTATTATTATAGTATTTGGTAAAAAAAAAAAACTGAAAAGGTAGCAGGTATTGACTAATGTGACGTAAAAAACATGGCTATTGGAGTATAATAGTAGGTTTAAAAAGAATACAATGGTAAAATAACCTATACTCGGCTACCTGTTTTTTAATGAGCTACCTGAAATAGTTTTTTTTATCTCAGCTACCTGAAATTTTTCTAAGTTGATCTTACCAAATAAGTAGTTGAGATTTTGGTTAAATTAGGTAGCTAGTCAAATAAGCTACCTGATTTACACTGCCAAACAGAGCCTTAGCTTGGACTGCATATGTCATTATTTCAATTTCCTTCAGAAACTAGTTTTTTAGTGATGGTTAGCAACAAGGCAATGGCCTTTAGCAATACATTTGTGACATAATATACGAGTATTTGGCTTTTCTAACCTCTAATGTTTTATAAGTCAATGTAGGTCTCGGCCGCCAGTGGTTGAGTCTACGACTTATATCTTAGGAATCGTCCTTGACATTTTTAAAGCTGGGCTTAAAGTTGTATACAGTCACTTAATTATTTGGCCGTTTTCAAGCTGGGTTAAAGTTGCATGCAGTCACTGATGTCATCGGAGTGCTTTAAGAGGCATTGGGATAAAGTTAGCGTTGTTGGTTTTGAATTAAGCGTCTTGCAAAAGGAGTGTAAATGCGTGATAATAATCACTACAAAATGCTTCATATTGTGCATCAATTTCTAGCCTTCTAGCTCTACTTTTAATCTAAATGATAACGCTTATCTTAACTTTTGGAGCATTTGGGGTTAATGATATCAGTTTCAGTACTCATTTACGGAGTATATGATAGAAATAGCTTTAAGTGAAGCTAAGAGCCAACAAAATTAAGGACACTTACCCTTGTCTAGGTGAGGAACATGGTTACCAAAAAGGGCATATGAAGTGTAGATATGCTCTCCTCAGCTTAATCTGATATTGAATATATTCTCATCTTTACGTATGCTGCAAGTAGAAACACGTAAGTCGTTTCATTGCATCACAAATGACTACATTGTTAAACCTCTCCAAGGTTTATCATCTTCCTTCACTTGGTGAGAAAGCAATTGGGTACTGTTACCTTTTCAAGGTTCTAGATACTGAAAGGAGAAAGTTTCAAATAAAAATAGCAGAATTGTGGACTGAGATATGCTCTTTATACTCATGTTTAACACAAATATATTCATGCATAGCACTAATGATGCTTTTATTAAAACTCTGAACTATTTGGCCGGAACTGTGTGCCTGTGCGCGCGCATGCTTGTGTGCGCGCGCGCGTGCATGTGTAATGTGTTCATTTAGAAAGAAGTATGACTTTGTGATTGTTAGAATCTGAATGACATGGCTGTTATTCTCTCAACCTTGTATTTCATCTTTTGTTAATTTTCCTTATAGTTTCTTCATCTTTTTACTTCAAACAAAATGTTTACTTATACTCGTATCTTTTTTTTCCCTTAAGGTGCATTGACCTTTCTATCGTTACAGACTATAGAATTTTATCCACATGCCATAAATTCGTGATCACATGTACGCTGCTTCACGACTATGTTTCTAAATGACCCATACAATAAAAATTGAACCGTAAGCGTATCGACCCTCTGGTACTTCATAATATAAGAAACACACACTGTTAGTAACTCGTCCTAATTTATTCCACATGCTCATTTTTATATATATTTGTACAATTAAGTTTTCGGTCTTAAAAAAAAGTCTTACAGAATACGTGGATTTTAGTATTTTACATTTATCTTTTCCTTTTTAAAAATTTCCGAGCATCTAATTGTTATTCTTGCCACTTCTAAGCTGCACTAAAAAAGTTTGTTCTAATTAAAGTTTAAAGGACGACATTTTATGCCGAAGTCTGGGTGCTGGTTTTTAACTTGCTAGTTTGTTTGGCTTCAGTAAAACTTTGATTTGGTCCTCACAGTTCATCATTATCGTGACCTTCTATACAAAGGCTTCATAGTAGTGAAAAATATTAGACCTACTGAAAGTTGGTTTTGGCTTGTTAGCTTTCATAATGCCAGTGCTCTGTCAATTCATACAAAATAATTTCGGCAGTTGGCCTGAAACAGTTAAACATATAGATCTTTTAGAATGCTGAACTACTGGCATCGGTGTTAACTGCTCACAAATTTCTTACATGTCAGAACTCAGAACCCTTGTACTTTGGTAACTAATGAGCTGGACAGTCTTCAGAGAATGTCATGTATACTGTCATGTTATGAAACTACATTTGGATCCTTTGAGCTCCGATTTTTTGATAACGCAACAAAACTAAGGCAGTGTACCACTCCGCCCTCCCGCAGTTATACTATACTTATTCCTGACTCCCACAACCTCCTATTTCTAGGCTGTGTTAGAGGGTATCAAATGATGTTTTTGTGATGCTGAAACATGCATCCTTCAGGTGCAATCATTTTTTTTGTCTGACTGGTATACTTACTACTGTTTAACTAGCTTATTTCTTCCGGGATTTGTCGCAAATGTCGTTTTAGATGTGTAAGCTAAGTGTCAGCTCAGTTGTTTGTTAATATGAAGTGTTATTGATTAAATGAAAATTTGATTAGAACAGATGTATGTATTATGCAAACATAATGCTAAGATGGGAAATATTATCGGTAGCCATATGAAGTAGTATAGTACGGAATACATATTATATCCTCTTATCCTATTGAAAAACAAGAATGAGGCGTTCCTTGTATATTACAGATTCAAAAATGAGGTATAAAATTCTGATGCGATAGATGCTGTTTCTACAGCCATATAGCTCCTGCCTCCTTCAACATTGGTGTGAGTCTTCCTTGGACCTGCACGCTAATTATTTCTTTCGCTCCACCAACAAGCTTTTGGCCTATGAAAACAGCTGGAATAGCAGGTTTAAGCCCTTGTCTTTGAAGTGCTTTCTCAACTTCTTGACCATTTGGCAAGTCCTCTAGCTCGTAGACTGTTGCATTAGCTCCGTAGCTGCTTACAAGTTGGTTCACTGAGTGGCTCATGCAACACGAGCTCTTGGTGAATATCACTAACGGATTTTGTCCCACCAAACGGTTCACAGTTTCCATTGCTAAACTTTAGGTAGTGTTTTGAGAAGGGTAGGAAAATGAGGCGCTAATGTCATACACTCCAAAGTTGTTTACTGGATTTGATGGCTTCGTTGTGAGTAGTTATGAGCTTCTGAGATCGCTATTTATAAGCCTACGTAGGTTGGTAAATGGTATCACTTTTCTGTAAATCTCAGAAAGTAGTGGACGGCATAATTCTAAACAAAATATTTTTATTCCATAAGATCTTGAGGCAGACTTATAGTGGCCTGGTTGTAAGATACATGTCCGCTCTCAGAGATTGTTCCGAAACTGTGTTGAAGTGACCAAAAAATGCTATGTTAATTTGTGTCTAGTTGAATTATCAGTCGAAAGCATAGCAAAACATTTGGTAATGAATCATATGTGACTGTTCGCTAATCTGATAGTTCGTATCATGTTTCAGAATGTAATTTGTTCTCCTTATGACAGGATAACAGGCGGCTTCTTACTCGGAATATGTAAAACAGAAAGCGATGAGGATTACTTTCTGCTCTGCATGTTCGGTAAGAGAAATTTCACTCTTTTGATCAATAATGCATAGGGCACAGATAATTTCTAGATACAAGTGTATGAATATTTACATATTGCATGTCCTTAGTGTTTGATGAAAACACTTTGTGAGGATGATTGTGTTTCCATGATGGCATATCGGATTACCCCTCTTGAGAATTATCGTTCCTGCTAGAAAGCGGTTCTTAAACATCTGGAATATCAGCACAAGGTCCTAACTTTTGTTTCAACAACGCTGTTTTCCGAGGACGTGTCAAATAATGCACACTGACTGTCATGCTGACAAAAACGACTTCAACAATAACGTCATCCCTAACGCCTTAACCACAGCTACCACTATCTATGGCGGTGTAGAAAAGATTGAACGTTGGTACCTTTAGTTAAAAATACACGGATACTATTTCATGACGGAACATTAATACCTGCCTTCACCAATGCATATACATTCTTAATTACAAACTACTAAAGAATTTTCCGGATTTTCATGTTTGGCAACTTCATATTGATTTTTCACATCTTTTAGTAAAAATTATGCGCACCTTGTACTTCGTACAGTATTCACCTGTAAAAACCTTGTTGCGCCAATCATATTGTCATCTAGAAAACCTTTTTTCCTTGAAAATTATCAGCGCACTGTATTCAATACAATTTCAATTTCAAAGAAACACTAGCAAAAAGCCAATTGTATTGTCATCTAGGATTCATGGACGTATAGAATGGGGGTATGAAGTGAGGGGGAATAAAGGAAGTGGTGGAACATAACTTTTCTGAAGAGTCCGATTAGGTTCCTGTTGTACTTCAGATTAAGCAACATCGTCAATCCCTGTCGTTTAAACGTGATGACGTGGTTGTTATTGTGCACATGATTTGCAATCTTTTATGTAGCAAATGGTACTGCAGTTGATGTTATAGTGAAATGAACAACTCAGTGACTTTAACTTATCTATCGGCTTCCGGAATTTGTTCTTGGTTTGCATTACATAGCGATGCCATTCATTGAACTTTGAAGCTCCCCCTTTTCTTTTTTTTTTACCGTTCAATTGAAGTTGAAGTTGAAGTTGAGTCACCCAAGCAATAATAAATTGGCTTTTGATGTAAGAGGTAAGAGGGGGCAGTCTTGCTTGATTTTTCTGTCGTGTTTTCCCGCTTCTCCATTCTCCAACTGTTCGTCATTCTCCCACATCACTTCGATGGTTCTATGCAATCATTTTGGGAGTAAGACTTTGTTGTTATTGTTGTTGTTTTCCCCTAAAGGAGCAATGTCTTCCATTAATCAGGAAAAATTCATCATAACATAGAAAAATTATGATATTCCATAATCATATACTAGTTCCTTAGATTTATCGACTTACTACGTTTGATCTGTTCTGCCAGGGGGATTATGATATAACATTAAAGAAATTGATAAATCAGAGGGAGTATTAACGTTTAATTACGTCTTACTCTACATACTGCTTTATTCAGAAATTCCAAGTGAAATCAACTCAATATGTTTCTACAAGATGGGTTGACATATTTGCTACTGAACTGATTCCTTTCAGCTTTTCTTTAACAGAAAAGTCCCCTTACACAGGCCATGTTTTTTTGATTCCCAGCTGCCGGTTTTAGCAACAGCTCTTCAAGAAGCCAAAAGCCAAGTTATATCGGCGCTCTTGAGACGCGTAGATGCTGTGATCTGCTTATCAGCAAACTAACAAGGTAAGGACAGTGCCTTATGAAAGGAATATTGGAGTGTACATCAAGTACAGCGAGAATCAATGTCTTTTTGAGCAATGCATTCGTTTTGATACACGTCATGGCAGAAAGATCATGATTCTCACCTTTAACTTTCGGATTAATGTATGAGAAACGAATACATTGATTGATCGTGTACAAGGACAAAGGTACATATCTTGTCTAAATTCATAGTCTTAAAAGAGATGAATACTTAGATTTCATGTGCTGTAACACAATGAGCTGACTTAAAAGATATGCTTTGTTGCAGTAGGGTTAACATGGTCCATTTAGCATCATTGTACATTTGTACGTAACCTTACCTCGTGTCGGAAACACAGATAATTCCGAATAGGTACTATAATGATTATGCTGCTTGTGATTTAGTACTTGCATTAGTTTGTTCATAAGGATTATGCCGTATCATATGCAAACTAAACAACTTCATCAAAGGCCAGGTTTCCGCAACCTGACTTCTGTGTTGACAACATAAGAAGGTTGTTCCAAACTACCCCTAAAGAAAACGGCATTCAAAATTGAATCAAATAACTGTTAGGCCGAAACAAAAAGAAACACAACCACTCTAGTGAGCTATTTTTCTTTGTTTCGTTATTTTCATAAACCAAAGAATAATGAGTCTTTAGCTCCATTGGAATTTAAAGTGTTCTATGTTAAATGTGTGGCGACATGTTACGTAAAATAATGTGTTTTTAAGTCTGCTACCAAAAATGTCATTTTCATTTTTCAGCTGCTTGTGACTGCTACTATACCTAACGAATGGGTCATTTAGGTCGAGTATGGGGTGGATCGGGTCTTCACTTTGGGTCGGGTCAATTCATGCTTCAGGTCGGTTTTGGATGTGCTATTATCGAGTTATTTCGGATAACTTCGGGTCGAGTCATTGTGGGCATAGTCCCTAGTACGGGTCACTTGGGTCGAGTCATTTTAGATCGATTAGTTGATTGGGGACAACGTAATTTATGGCCGTGAAGTGTGAAGTTATTTGGTAATTGCCTTGACTCGAGGTACTTCTATTTTGGCACCAAATGTTTTCTACTACTATCCACATTGATACTATTTTTTTGTATAGTATCAAAAAGTTCTTAATATTTACTAGTATAATGTTTATTTCACACTTTGTTATGCCAAAAAAGTCATTAGTTCAAATGAAATTTGACAATTCTGTAAATTTAAGGTCAAGTCAATTTTGTCGCTAGTCAATTTGGTTGAGGTCAATATTGGGTTTTGCAATGTTTGGGTCGAGTCAATGTGGGATTCTACTCATATTCAGTTTTTTATTTTTTATTTTTTATTTTTTAATCAGTCTTGGGCTATACTAATCGTGTCGGGTAGGCTTTCCCACGTCTAGTAACAAAGTCTGCTTTAGGCTAAGTGTTTATCAATTGTCGTCTCAATTTGAACTTGCACCCTCTCTGAGATAAGGCACGCATAAGATTTCTTAGAGTTAAAAGATAGTGCTTATTTGAAGAAAGGCAAAAGCTGACGAGATGCTCTCAGTATGAATGGAATGTCAACTTGCAGTTAAGTTAAATTCATGGGAATATAGAGTAAGATGAGAAGTTAATGGCTGTATTTTAAGCCTAGTGCATTTGCATTCTCTCTTAGTTGCTCCGGTATCATCTGTTGCTAATCAGACTTACGCAAAGCGTTAATGAACTAGTTATGCTTCTGGACCAATGTATCCGTTTTTTCTCAATGAAATTTTTTTGTCGCTTTTACATAATCTAGTTGTTTTCACTCAATGCAGCCAGCAGCCGTCTGTGGAGTCAAGGGCCAAAACAGGGTCGCCAGGTATCCGAAAAGTTGATTTCTCTCTTTATGGTATTTTCAGCTGTTGTGATATTAGTATCATTCTTCAAATTCCCACATTTGTTTTTTTAAATGCAAATGATTCTGCTTCAACGACCTTGATGACTGCACTTAAAATTAGTTGTTCAACTAATACAAAATGTTGTAATGAATTTTCAGCACAATGGTTTCACCACAGAATTAAGGAAAAAGTAGCTCATTCATCATTCATATCAAAATTGATATTATAACAAACATTCAATGTTTGTTTTCAGTTTTTCATTGGTGTACACAATTATCTTTTAATCCTACTAAAAACGAAGGATGAAAAGATTAGCATAGTGCAGTTATTTTAAACCCATATAGCCCCCGCTTCTTTCAATATCGGGGTTAGTCTTCCTTGGACCTGCAGGCTGATC
>JAUEKU010175905.1:0-10722 GCA_032274805.1 Gypsophila paniculata | reverse complement strand
TTACTCATATAGTACATTTCAACTACGCGTAATGTTCAGTTTGATTACTCATAGGGTACATTTCAACTACTCACAATGTTAATTTCAATATGAACATTTACTTTTATAATAATTACGTCATAATTATGAAAAAAGTTTAATTTTAGCAAAATTGTGAATTACTAAAAATATGTAAAGTAAAATAAAAAAAATGAAGGAACATTAAAATTTGATGTTGTAGATACCCGTATTCGTACCCCCCAAACAAAACCCCGTGATGAAACAAACGAAAATGCGAATTAAACAAAAATGATTGCTTATTAAAGTTTGTCGAACTCAAATTAATCGATTAATTGCATAAATAAAATCGGATTGATTGATTTTAATAGTTCATTGGACTCAAAACACAACCAACCCAAAACAAATCATCAAACCTCACAAAACTGGCCTAAACCAATCCCGGCACAAGTCAAACCCGAGTCAACCCATCAAACAAATCAGGTCAAACCCAAGTCAAACCTAAAATATCCCCACGCACGAAACCCTACGTACAGCCGCAAAAGGGATATCAAAAATATAGTCAATGCGGGAATCACGGAAGATTTTTATTGCAAAATCTTCTCCGAGCAGAGGTCAGGGAGTCGCTAGTGCTCTGGCGATCCCCTCCCTGGGGCGCCAGTGCTCTTGCGACTCAGACCCATTTTCCGACTTTTTCTGTATAAATACCGGATGACCCCGACTCGTTCAAGAACTTTTCTCATACGCGAATTGAAAACCCTAAGACGCTGCTCTTTCTCTCAAATCTCTCTCAAAACTCTTCATAAGTTCATACTTTTTGTTTTGTTTTAAGGTTCCTTTCAATCCATCCTAAAAGGTAAACAAGGTAGTACTTCTATCCCTATTCTCAAAGGGCAGTGCCCTTTTATTTCTTCTTAGGTATTGACCCTCTTCTCCTCCCCTTTTCCCTCTAGACTTATGCCTTCCTAAGGCACATCACCCTTCGATGTGTGGAGAGCCCTACACTAGGCCTCTCCACCCATGGATTCAAAATCCATGTTCACTACATCGATGGTGCACTTAAATTAAAGGACCTCTTAAATGAACCCTTTAAAATCAATCTACCGACTTAATTCAATTATCGTTCTAACGATTTAAACTTTCTATTTATTATTAACGATTAACCAATGACTCGACATTAACTAAAATCGACATTCATTTTAATATCGTTTATCGTATAAATCTGAGGGTTTTTCAAAATCAATTTTCGAGAAGCGGACCCGGCCATGTGGTCGCCAGAGGTCTTGCGTCCCACCCCCATGGACGCAAGAGCTCTGGTGTCCAGGGCCCTCTGTATTTGTCAATTTTTGACTTTTTCAATTTCTGTTCTATGCATTTCACTTTCGGACGATTCGAATATCAATTATAAACAACCCAATTTTGAATTAGTAGCGGCTACGTTTACGTAGGCCTTTTAAAGTGATTTTCAAAACAACGATTTTCTTCTTTAAAGGGTACCCTCACCCCGAATCCGTCTTTGGTTTCATAATCTTAGAAGAATGGGTATCGACATGCCTTAATTTCTAAGATTTCAAGTTTCAAGTCTTGAAATCTTAGGAATCGAGACATATCGATGGGTTCCAAATGCCTTTTAAAATTTGGTGGCAACTCCAATCAATTTCGACTCTCTTAAGTTGACCTCGATTCAATTCGACCTTCAAAACCTATTCAATTTTCAATCTTTGAATTCAATTCAATTTTTCAAATCTTTTTCAAAATCAACATATATTCAAACCCTTTTTCAAAATTTTGAATCAACTTCCTCATAAATCCCGAGTAGGTATTTTCAGGTATCTATATTTACATTTATCACTCTTTATAAAATAAACTTAATGTTTTTATTTCAAAACGTTATTTAAAATTTTGTATTTAAAATCACATTTCTAAATATCGCTAAATACAAAATAAAATTAACTTTTTTATTTTAAGAAATTATTTAAACATTTTCGCGTTTCTAAATATCGCTAAATACAAAATGAACTTAAAATTTTTATTTTAAGAAATTATTTAAACGTTTTCATATTTCTAAATATCGCCAAATATAAAACGAACTTAACGTTTTTATTTCTAGAAATCATTTATAATTAGTAAACGATTTTCATGTTTCAAAATATCATTAAGTACAAAACGAACTTAACGATTTTTTTTCTAGAATTTGTACTTATAACTTAGTACTTAAGTAACGAAATTTAAAAGACGGTAAATAGTAAAATGAGACGAAACTTGTCGAACAAGTTACCTCCCAAATTGATAGTTGATAAGATGTGACGAAGCTTGTTGAACAAGTTACGTTTCGAAATAAAAGACGATTAATAGTGCAAACTTGAAAAATAACCTAAAAATAAAATAAACTAAGAATATGATTTTCTTTCAAGTAATGAAATTAGAAATAAAATTTGACATATTAAATAAGAATTTTGAACTTAAAAATTTAATAATCGAAATACATCTTTAATAATGAACGTATTTGATTATGTGTGCTATTATGACTTTTAATTATAAAGTTCGACGAGTTAAGTGATACGTAACAAGGATGCATGAAATGAATCATAAGTATGTGAGTATATGTATTCTTGGGTATTTTAATTAAACGTAGTCTGCAGAGGCGTAGTTGATACAAGGTAGCTGTATGCGGGGACCCTAGAACCTTCAGTATTGCTAGTGGGTTTATAATTGGTCATCCGGACCGGTTATATTTCGAATTGGGTCACCCTCATTATTGACCCCATGTCGAGCCCGTATACGGTAATGGAAATATCATCCCATCCAGGGAGTCTGTTTGTAGGTAGTAGTCGTGCTATTCACGATAGTGCGCTCATCGAATAGCTTTGCCCGTACCGTAATGAATAGAGGTGTGTGCATACATTGGACAAGATGTTCGATCGCCTCTCTTAACTATCAAATTTAGAGGTCTGGACGACTGGACCGAGGTAATCCCGGCCCCTCCGACTGTGAAGCGATACATCTTTATGATGTGCTGCTAGTTTCCGCCCTTTGTTGTTGTTCCTCGGTAAACGCACTAAGACTAGGGTATCCGGTCAGACCGGATAGTAGGAAATGAGATGTAAACGTCTTGGTGCTCGGTATGATCTACGAGTTGAATAGTCTTTTATACTTGAATAGTTGAATGGGAAATTATTCAAGTAAACGAGCCTGTTCTGTAGTCAGACTCGTGAGATTAATGTGATCAATGTTATTATTGAAGTAACGTTGTTCGTAGTGATTACCGTTTTACTGTTTTGCTGTAAAATGAGGATGTGATGTTATTATGTTATAATACGTTTTACTGTAAATGTGATGAATTTATGTTTTACTGTTTTACTGCATGTTGAAAATGTAATTCTATGTTGATGTCTTATATTGCTTGTTTATTTAATGCGTACTAATATTTTACGCATGAATGCATGTTTCATGTTGTATGATTATATTCAACATGATTACTAATTGTGAGGATCTATACCAAAATTATTTGGTTTAGAGGTACCTAGGAGAACTTAGCTAGTCACTGTCGCGCTAAGCGGACACAGTTTGAGTTTTATTTTGCAAGACCCCCCGATGACGCACACATATCAAGGAGGGGATGATTTACCGCTTTTAGTATCTTAGAGAGAGATGTAATTCAAACTTTATCGCACTTTGGGTTGAGTTGTAATTATTGAACTCTTCTTTTTATTTCGAGTTATGTAATAACTCTTTATTTGTTGAACATCATTTTGGGTTTGTAATATATGATGAGTACGGTTTAATTAGACTTAATTATATTCCGCCTTAGTTAACTAAAGTCACGAAAAATCGGGTTGTTATAAGGACACCCAAACTCGTAATGAAATTTATTTTAGTTAAGAGACAGGACACTCTTAACCACCTTGTCATGCTTTTTCAGTATGATTACAACCACCGCAACTAATCCAACCACAACCACCAACCGACTACAATACTACAGTGCCGCCAGACAGCAAAAACTTGTATAACACCAAAAACGCAACAAACAAACGAAAGAAACGACGCCAGTTAGAAACACACCCTCAAAAGCCAATAAACCATACTAACTCCAACCTCTACATACCCACGAACATATCCGATTAAGAGACACCGCCTATTCTCCTAATGACACATATCCCTGCATTTTAACTTCTTACAATTACTTAATATTCCTTGCTACATCACACGTCAAGTCACTAACCACTTTTCCCAAATTTTTAATTTCACTTTTTTAATACGGAGATAACGACATATAAATATCGATTAGAAAACCAAATTAAGGGTCTATAACAATCAATATATATGTCACATTGCATATCGATAAACAGAACAAGGAAAATGAGGTTTTAACATAAACCCCAGGCGTACCTGTACATCGGTACTCGAAATTTCGACAAGATATTAGATCGAACTATTCGGAATGTATGTATGCTTAAAATAATTTTTTGGAATGATGTAGTGTACTATTTGAGTGATATGGCTTCTGTAAAAAATGTTTTCTAACCCTAAATGAGTGAAATGGGTTGGCTATTTATAGAAGTTAATCGGACAAGAAAAGGCGGCTGTCAGCCAAAAGTTTGTGACCGACAGAATGTGTCGGTTAGACAACCTTGACCGACAAATATTGTCGATCTGCCTCCCTTGATCGAGAAAAGTGTCGTGTGGATTACGTTGGTCGACAACCATGTTGGTGGAAAATCTTGACCGACACAAGGTGTCGGTGGTGGCTAAGTGGCCAACAAATGTTGTCGGTTTTATTGACTTGGCCGACATGGACTGAGTTTTGCTCAATTTCAAATGGTCATAACTTTTGATCTAGAACTCCGTTTTAATCATATAATATATCGTCGGAAAGGTATTTGAAGCTATTTTCAAATGGAACTAGTCGCACTTGCCAATTATGAGTAGAAAGTAAGAAATGGTAGAAAGAGTGGAGAGGTATCGCCGTATCGGTATTGGTGCGACTTTGATAAACGAATGATTTCTCCCTCGTCTATAATCGGTTTTTGGCTTATGATATGTCATTTGAAAGGTATTCCAATGCACTTTCCATTGATATAAAATTTAGATTTGGATGAGGACATTTTAGGGCATGAAATGAACTTTTAGAGTCAACAGTGTTGTAAGTGCTGCAAAAGGGCTGTTTTTCGTCAATTTAAGCATTGACATTCTTACATTATCAAATACGAAATAATCTCATTCGGGACTTAATAAAAGGCCTCATCATTGGGTGTACAAGAAGGCTAATTAGATAACTTAGGGTGTCTACACTATCATGAGATTATTGCATTAATACAACCAAAAAATGAATATTATCCTAGATGAAACTCCAAAACTATTTGCTCATCTGCACAAAATGTCATTGAGGAAGGTGAAATGTGGACAAAACTAAACATGGAACCAAGAAGTTCAAGGCTAATTGATATCTTAACAGGTATGTTACAGAGTCACTTAAGGATCCAGGATATGCTTCTCAACTCCATATTGACTCTTTATATTGTTTTCGAAAATAACAAATTCTTATCTAAGACAGGTATATCCGTCTTTGTAACAACCCGGTTTTTCGTGACTTTAATTAACTAAGGCGGAACATAATTAGGTCTAATTAAACCGAAGTCATTATATATTACAAACCCAAAATAATATTTACAAAGGAGTTATTACATAACTCGAAAATAAAAGGGAGAGTTCAATAGTTTCAACTCATCCAAATACTAATGTGTTTATTTTACATCTCACGAGAATTAATATAAAAATGATAAACATCATCCCCATCCTAGTGCGCGTACGTCATCGAGGGTCCTGCAAAACAAAAACTCAATCTGCGCGCGCATAGCGGACAGTGACAAGCTATATTCTCCTAGGTGCCTCCAAACCAAAGAGGTTTGGTATAAATCACCATAATTAATATACGTGTTGAATATAATCATACAACACGAAGCACGTGATTATGCATAATATATTAATGCGCATTAATTAAACATGCGATATAAAACATAGTCATATGACAACATCTCTCAGCATACAATAGAAACAGTAGATCATGTTATCACATAATATCAGTCAAATATAAATTCATAGCATTACACCCACGGTAAAACATATAACAACAACATTACGTCATACACTCACATTATAGTGAAACAGTGAAACAGTAGCTTCTGCTAAATTCATTACTTCCATTACATCCTTTAATGAAATTTGTGGTCGTTTAATTTTATAAAGCATTTTCAAATATCATATTGATCACATTAATCTCATGAGCCTGACCACTGAACGTTCCAAGTTATCTAGACAAAACACACAGTCATCACCTGAATAGCTAAGACCATTCGACTCGTAGATCAAACCGAACACCAGAACGTTTCCATCTAATTTCCTACTATCCGGTCTGACCGGATACTTTAATCTCAGTCAGTCTACGAGGAACAACAGTCAAGGATAAAAACCAAGATACATCATAAAGAGGCACCAGGACACAGTCGGAGGGGCCGGAAATGTCGATGGACAAGTGCACCAGACTGCTAAATTTGATATGTAAGATAGGCGATCGAACCCCTTGTCTAATGTATGCATACACTTCTATTCATTACGGTAACGGGCGACGCTATTCGAAGAGCGCACTATACTGAATAGCACGACTACTACCTACAAACGAACTCCCCGGGTGGGATGGTATTTCCTTTACTATATACGGGCCCGACAAGGGGTCAATACTGAGGGTGATGATTATTAAACTTTTAAGTTCAAAGTTTCTTATTAAATTTGTCCAATCTTAATTTCAAGTTCACAACTTGAAAGCAAAACACAATCAAAGCTTATTATAATTTTTAGGTACTTTTCGGGTTTTCACTATTCCCGTCTTTTATTTCGAAACGTTACTTGTTAAACAAGTTTCATCACACTTTATCAACTTTTAATTTGTGGGTTTACTTGTTCAACAAGTTTCATCCCAAATCACTATTTATCGTCTTTTAAATTTCGTCATTTAACTATAAAACTATAAGTATAAAATTTAGGAATAAAATTGTTAAGTTCAATTTGTATTTAGTAGTATTTGAATTATAAAAACCGTTTATTAACTATAACTGATTTCTAGAAATAAAAACGTTAAGTTCGTTTTATATTTGGCGATATTTTAGAAAATGAAAACGTTTTAATTAATTTCATAAAACAAAAACGTTTAGTTCATTTTTTTTACAACGATACTTAAAAACGTGATTTAAAATACAAAGTTTTACAAATCGTTTTTAGAATAAAAATGTTGAGTTCATTTTGTAAAAAGTGATAAATGTAAAACTGGTAACTGAAATTAAAGACTCGGTTTAAGTTAGTCATATCGGTTTATTCATTTTGAATAATTTAATCCATTTAAATGATGATATCATTAATTGTCCAAGTAGTTAGTAACTCCTCCAAAACATTGCTCGGGTAGTAACACTAAATCGGTTTACGTAACACGTTTCATTTTAATTCTTTCCATTCCATTTTAATTCAATACATTTAATAATAAAGTGGAAAAATAAAAATAACAAATTCATTTTAACTAGGGCAAAAATACCGTGAGGTATATGCACCAATTTTAGTCCATTTCTTTTCATTTTTGCTCAAATTCATTTTGTAGTTTAATTAAGTTATTTTAGTGATAAAAATAATAAAAAGTGGTAAAAAAAATGGTGATAAAAATAGAAAATACTTAAATTAAATGAGGAAGTTTAAATGACTGAAAGTAAATAAAGCACCTCTAGTTCAATGACCAGTGATGAAAATAAAATGACGATATTTAAATGACTTAAAGTAAATACGAATGCCTCTGAGATATTACCATGTGGTATTTTAAATGACGATAAATTAAATAACTCGGCCCGAATTATTTAACATCAAATGACTTAAATTTAATTACTTAAACTTAAGTGATTTGATCAAATGATTCACATGGCTATTTGAAATTTAAACGACATGAATTAAATAACGTATTTCGAAAGATTTAACATCAAGTGACTTAAATTTAATTGCTTAAACATAAGTAACTTGATCAAATGATTCAAACGTCAACGTAAATTAAATAACATATTTCGAAAGATTTAACATCAAGTGACTTAAATTTAATTGCTTAAACTTAAGTAACTTCATCAAATGATTCAAACGTTTTAAACTAAAGAACGATGTCTCGGAAATAAGAGCCCGAAACATTAAATTAATTTAAAGCGATGTCACCCGATTTAGTTTAAGTGATTTTTAGTTAAATTAGGAAAATTAAACTAGTAGTGATATGGGTGAAGTGGCCGAAACACGTATTGCCTATTTGGGTTCATTTTGACTTATCGTTTCTCGATTCTCGTCTTCTAATTTAGTTAATATAATTTAGCGATTTAAACTTTAATGATCTAACTAAATTAAATTTTTACGAAAAGCTCGTCGTGAATAGTAAAATTTTTGAAATGCCTAATTATCGTCTTGAAATAATTAAGTTATTTTAATTCATGTTAATTTTTATTTTCATAACTAATAATCAAATAAAAACAACTTATTATAAAAACTCAATAATTTTTAAGAATCAAAAATCATCCTTAGGATGAGTTTTGGATGATCACCATGATGAGTTTAGTTGAAGGTTGGATGAACATGCATGAACATTCATAAACAATTAAATTCATATAAATTCATATAAAATCACATAAATTCATACAATCATAAAATCAAACATATAACATGTTAATCATCTTACACATCATAAAAACAACATATAATCAACAAAACTTGAAGACATAAATTTATCAAAAATAGCCAAAAGGGCCGAGACTTTTTCCTTCCTTGGTTTAACGTGAAAGAAAAAGTTTTTGGAGAAATTGGTTCTCCATATTTTTCACTCATAACTCCCATATTAAATCTCACACATTCTGAAGATTAGTATCGGTCTTATACTCTGCTTCGTGGTCTATCAATAGAGGATTTCATCTCAAGACGGAGCCACCAAAAAAATTATAATTTTACAATTTGTTAGCCCCTTTTACAAGGTAATTTATTACTACATATTGCAATATTTCGATCTTTATTTTATAATATGTTGCAAAATGGTTTTGTTTATTCCGCCTTATTAGATCTATTTTTACTTCAATTGGTATTAGAGCCAATATTGCATACATGCATGTATTAATCAATATAATGATTGAGTATTTGTGTGAGTTTTTCATATAATTCAATTAATGAATTATATGTGAAATTGGGCTAGAAGCTTATTTTTTATTTCGAAATTTCATGTATAAATATATAGATTAGAAAATGTTTCCAGATCTAATTTTGATTCGTTACAAATGAGTTATTTCGATTAAATTTTTCAATATATTCTAATGTATTGGATATAGTTGGAGAATAAGTTTTATTTTGTCCTTCCATTATTTTGTATTTTGTTTCTAATAGGCAAAAATTAAAATTTTTGGATGTGTATCATTATATGTTTGGATTAGAGTAAATTCAATTGCTTTAAATCTAAATTTACTTATTTTATTACTTACAGATCCTATATGATTAGAAGTGATGAAAGTTTGGTTTAATATGCATAAAACTATGTCATTACTAGTTAATGATTAATAGTTAAAATTTATGCTTTTAATTTTATTCTACTTAGATTTTGGTTCATTGTTGCCCTAATCTAATAATTTGATGATTTAAATAGTTAAATCATAATTCTATAGTATGGTGATAATTACGGATCGTTGATATTTTGAGTTTAATATGATTAAACAAATTAATATAAAACCGCACGAAAACAAAACTGTTCATTAGACCCGAGTGTGGGAGTCTGGGTTGTGAGTAGTATTTTTGGGGTGGAAACAACATTCTAAACAGGACTGTAAAACAGGGTCTGTGTTTTAAGGCCATATTCGATCGTTTTCATCAGTATTCAGTCACTTTTCGAAAAATAATTAGGGTTTCTTAAGGAAAAATTAACAATAACTCCCTTATATGTCGTGACTTTTCAAAATAACTCCTTTATAAAAAAATTTTAAAATATAACTCCTTTAATCTTTACTCCGTTCAAAAAATACTGCCAAAGTAATTTTTGAGGGAAAAAAATTTGTGAAGTGACCGATTTACCCCTATTTATTATTAGCTCGTTTAACTTAATCGCAATCCCTTTTTCTATTCATTTCTATCTCCCCTTTCTCACTTCTCTCAACCAAATTTTCCATTCCTTCAAAATTTGGATGCCATTTTTATCCCCTTCAATCACTCACCATTTTTTACCCCAAAAATCTTAACTCATCATTGTCTTATTCGTCTCTACTGCATCTGGATGTGTAGCTTCTACTTTTGTGCAGTTTATTTTTATTGGTTTTATGACATACTTGCGGTTTCTCGATTTGTTATTAATTTAGTGTTAACTTTATGATTTTTTGTATCTTGTGTTTGTTCTTGTGCTATATTTGTGTCACATTATTTAATTTTGCAATTTGAATTGACTTGTATGATTTAACCTAATTGTTTTGTACTAAATTGTGGTAATTTATAATATTTGCATGCAATTTGATTTGGTGTCTCAAACCTAAAATTCTGTAACATGAACATTGTTGTTGATCAAATTGCAAGATGGATTCTCCACCTGTTTTAGTGGATATGAGGAAGGAAAATAAGAGTGAAAATTGGAAGAAAGAAAGAGAAGTTGGGTTTTAGGGAAGAAGGGATTAAGAGGGAAATGGTGCA
>JAUEKU010175894.1:0-10724 GCA_032274805.1 Gypsophila paniculata | reverse complement strand
CCATTGGACGGGCCGATTACGGGTCGTGGCAGTTGTGGCCCGATTGGCGGTCCGGGCCACGCCGGGCCGACCCGTTGAGTTGGCCACCTCTAGACCCGACCTTAAGGTGATAGACTTGGGGTGAAGGTGAGAGTGGGTAAACCCAAGCTTAAGTGGTGGTCAATAGTAAATAGTGGGAGGGCTGAAGAAATAAAGGAGAAGGCAAATAAACAAAAGTGAGGGAGCGCAGTCCAATGAAAACCCAGCCCAGCCCAGCACATGAATAGGAAGCGGAAGGAAGTAGGGCAACAATTTGACACAAGCCCTAGAGAGTATAAATAAAACCAAATCCACCCTTCCCTTCCCTTCCCTTAAGCTCACACTTGACAACAGACTTCTAGGCCGTCTAGGGTTTCATTTACAGATTCACACCTCAGGCTCAGGTAACACCTGCTCACTCCCTTTTCCATTCCATTTTCTGTTGTTTCTTTTCTTTTATTATGTCTTGTGCTTTTTTTGCTTTTCATTTCCATGGAATCCTTTACTTTCGGCTGTTTTTTTTTTTTAAAAAAAAAAATTCAAATTCATATTTGATTTGTTATGGACTTGATGATGATGATAGCAACTCATGATTATGATCGAAGATGGTAAGAGTGTGTCCCCCCCCCCGTACCGTACAATTGAATCTAAGGTTGGAATCTTTGAAGGGCTCTTTCACTTTCGCTTCTTTATGAAACACGAAATTGAGCCTTTGAGACTTGGCACTCGCTCCCACGTTGCCATCCTCCTTTGCTGCGGTCGGGCTGGCCGCCCCCACTTTCTTCTCGCTTCCTTCATTTTTCTTTGATGTTGCTCTCATTTTTCATGCTCTTGTTTTGCCTGCCTTTCTTTCTTCCCATATCCCCCATTTTATATATTACTCCCTTCTTCTACCTTTGCCAATGTCCTTATCTTTGTTATTTTCTTTCGTTTTATTCTCCGCTATTTTTCAGGTCTTCCAACATCATCCCTTGTACTAACATAATACTTCCAAATCTGGGATTTAATTTTTAGCTATCGTGTTTTGTCCGTTTGGATTACTATGTTTCTGATTTGCTACAACTAAGCTTGTTTAGCATCATCTTCATTACTCTCCAAGCATCTGCTCATTTATGCCTTCTTTTGCCAACCATGGCCTTTTCCTCCATTATTATACATTACATATTCCAAGTACCATGTTTCACCTTTGCAAGTTACATTTGTCGTCGTGACTCAAATCGGTTTACTACTTTTTATGTTGATGTTCGGTGGTTTTAATATGTATGAATTGCTTTTCTAGATGTGTTGCAGGGTTTTTCTTGAGAAGCTTCATTTGTTTGCTAACCTATTTTGATGTTCCTATGTGCAGCAGTCTGGAAGCACTGTATTTTTTGGTGATTTTGTTTTAGGGTGTTGAAATTTGTTTGTGTTTTCTAGTTCAGATCCTGTTTATTCCCAAGTATGTCTCATCGCAAGTTTGAGCACCCAAGACATGGTTCTTTGGGATTTCTCCCACGGAAAAGAGCCTCCCGCCAAAGGGGAAAAGGTATCTTGGAGGCTAACATTATTATTATTCTTATGCTCTTTGCTTTTACAAATGTGGTCAGAGATAGTTAGAAAGTTGATAGTTTTGCAAATCATGATGAGAGGGTTTGTTTCTGAGTTTTTATGTATGGACATCTATTTTACTATGCTTTTTTTTCCTACGTACCTTGGTTGGCTTTTGGGTATTACCTGTTAATCACTGTTTGTATCGTATAACATACTTTCCTCATTTACACAAACAAATCCTGAAAATGTAAAATTGTCACTTTTTAGCATTCTAAACTTATTCATGGATCATGGTCAATATTAGGGACTACCAAAACATGGTCAATATTAGGGACTACCAAGTGTAGAATAAATAGAGTGCCAGATGATGATCTTAAAGGCCCTTGGTTTCTAATTTATTTATTTAGTACTCCGTATCATGTTAGATGATATTAGATTGGTATTGTACATTCCTCTGCCTTGCCTTTAGCTTTCTGTGACGGCTGTCTGTTATCTTAGCTGCTGTTTATAGCACTGTCTGTTATCATAGTGTTTTTTCCGTCTTAATTTTTCTTGGTTCATTTGTGTGGCATTGCTTCCAATACTATGATGTTTTGTGCCTGACCTTGCCTCTTGCTGTTGGGAAGTTGGGTGACCATGTCCTCTTGTCTAGGCTTTTTTCCTTCATTTTTCCTGACTCATTTGTGGTATTATTATTTCGAATAATATGATGTATAGTGTTCTAATGATTCAGTCATCTGTGCTCTGCAGTTAAGGCATTTCCCAAAGATGATCAGAGCAAGCCTTGCATGTTGACTGCCTTTCTGGGTTACAAAGCTGGAATGACACACGTAGTCAGGGATGTTGACAAACCTGGATCAAGTGAGTTAATCTAATTTTTGATGCTGTTTCACAAATTATCGAATCAACCAACTACTAAAATGGGGCAGTGATTGTTTATTTTCTTCATGCATGATTTACTTTTTATTAGTGTTTGCACTAATATCTGTTTGTGAGACAGTTTGATGTGTGACTTCCGCTGATTGACCGTGAACCATTTTTATGAATGATAAATGGCAAATGTTCATTTCAGATGTTTTTATTTTCATTTTTTGTTTGTGATATTATCTAAGAATGCAACATCAGTTTCTTTTCTTTCAAATATGGATTTTTTTGTCTTTTTGTCCTCGTATCTGCTAGTTTGTGCAAACAGTTATTTCAATGAAACTTCAGCTAGTTTGTTATTTCTGGACACAGTTTATTTTCCTGGTGGTAACTGTTAGGTGATCATTAGTAGTAGTATTATGCAGTATCAGTTTTAGTTGACGTAGCTGAATTTTTAACTTCTGCTGATTGAGCTCTCTGTGTAATTGTCAGAGCTACACAAGAAAGAGACGTGTGAGCCAGTCACAGTTATAGAAGTTCCACCAATGGTAGTGGTTGGGGTTGTTGGTTATGTCAAAACACCTTTAGGTCTTCGTTCTCTGAGGACTGTCTGGGCACAACACTTAAGTGAGGAAGTGAGGAGGAGGTTCTACAAGAATTGGTGCAAGTCTAAGAAAAAAGCATTTACAAAGTACGCCAAGAAGTTTAAAACTGAAGAAGGTAAACAGGATATCCATGCTCAGTTGGAGAAAATGAAGAAGTATTGCTCCGCTATTCGTGTCATTGCTCATACTCAAGTAAGATCTTAGCGTCTTATCTAAAATGTGTTTTTTTTTTCTCTATACTCTTTATCAGCAATTTATATCTATTGTGAGAATTGTGACCAATGTATCTGGTATTATTCAGATCAGAAAAATGAAAGGGCTGCACCAGAAGAAGGCTCACTTGATGGAGATACAAGTTAATGGGGGTGATGTGGCTCAGAAAGTGGATTACGCTTACGATCTGTTTGAGAAGCAGGTTCCAGTTGATGCTGTTTTCCAAAAGGATGAGATGATCGACATTATAGGAGTGACTAAAGGTAAAGGTTATGAGGGTGTTGTCACTCGTTGGGGAGTTACACGTCTGCCTCGTAAGACTCACCGTGGACTTCGCAAGGTTGCTTGCATCGGTGCGTGGCATCCCGCCAGGGTTTCTTACACCGTTGCTAGGGCCGGACAAAATGGATATCACCACCGCACGGAGATTAACAAGAAAATCTACAAACTTGGAAAGGCTGGTCAGGAGTCCCATCTAGCTATCACAGACTATGATAGGTTAGCCTTTTTCCTCTATTTGTCATTTTTGTCTAAATCTGAACCTACAATCCCATAGACTATACAGAATACAGTATTGTTAAACTAGTAAGGCAATCTTATAGTATGAGGCCATCTCTTAAAAAAGAGAGTTGTAAACGGATAGAAAGATAAATATAATGTCACACAAATATACTCAACAAGTGTGTGGCAATGTGGCATGTGCCACCTTGGTAATGAGTTTTTGGGTGGGGCTATTTGTTAATGAGTCCGTCTCACTAATGAGCCAACTTTATGAAATGTGTGTTTTTTTCTTTAAAGTGTGTCAACATACTGAGCTTTTGTCAATCTCTGAACATTCAGGACTGTGAAGGAAATTACACCAATGGGTGGATTCCCTCATTATGGTGTGATTAAGGAGGACTATGTTCTTGTGAAAGGAGGTTGTGTTGGTCCAAAGAAGCGAGTGGTTACATTGAGACAGTCGCTAGTGAAGCAGACATCCAGGAAGGCTATGGAAGAAATTGCAATCAAGTTCATTGATACATCTTCAAAGTTTGGTCATGGTCGATTCCAGACAACACAAGAGAAGAAGAAACACCTTGGACGGTCCATGGCATGATCAGCTTCTGGTGGTGCGCCTATTTGTGCCTTATTGGCTGTAGGTTTTTCTATGCTTTACTTGAGATTTAACTTCCCGTTTTTATGATTCTGGCTCTACATTACTTGACATTCTACTTGCAAAAATTACTTTATTTCTACATGATCCATCATTTCAAGATAAATAAACAGTCACTCCTTTACATTTTACAATTGTCATATTTTGTCACTTTGGAAGAGATTTATGGCATTAGTGACCCAAATCACCCAATCTTCATCATAGTGTGATGCTAAAAAGATGGACATTGTTCAACCATTATACATATCAAGAATTGTGTCTTAATAAAGACACGAAGATCCAAGGTTTGAGATCGTAAATTCACAATGTCCAAGCTTTTGAGCATAGGCATTATTGATATGGGTGGGTTTAATGATATTTGTTGTAGAGAAGTAATTGATAAATCCCAATTATATAGCTGTATTTAACAATCATCACAAATTATTGTTGGTAAAGATATCCAAATTATATAGAGTTGTAGAGAAGTAATTGGCAAAGGGCATAGAGGCATTATTGTGATGATTGTACAAAGGATGAAGTTATCCTCAAGTTGTAATAATGGGTGGGTTGAGTGATGCTACCGCTAACCGCTTTGTTGTGGGAGCAGATAGACCGCACTACACTACTGACTACACTAATACGCGCTCATCATCTAAACTGTCATTTTGCAATCACCCCATTTTTGTCCCAATATTGCGAGCACCTTCTTTTAAACCCCTTCTTTTACATTATCAATTATCATTATTCATTACTCCTACATAGTTAATACTACTTAATACGTGGTACTGTAGTTTATATTACAACGTACGGAGTACCTAACAAGGAGACACAAGTTGTTGTGGCCTGTGTTCGTCCTACTGTAGATGCACTCATAGCTTTGGATTGTAGTACTTTTTACTCCTACTTTATTATTATTATTATTATAATTATTATTATTATTATAATTATTATTATTATTATACGTACTTAAGGATTTACGATTCCTGTTAGTGACTGCTTTATAAATCTATATGCTGCTTTACGCAACGTGAAAAGCACCGTTGCGTATTTGTTTAAACACATCAACACGTAGACTGTCGCACTCTTATCTCTTTCTCTATGAAGCTTTCGTTTCTCACATTCTTGTTAGTGTAATTAAGCTTTGCAAATCCTACAATAACTAACAAGTAATTATAATGGCTAGCGAAGTATATATTTAAAATGTTCAAATTAATAAACCCACTGTATAAAAGATTATAAAAATAAGAGACCAAAAAAATATCTACTACTCGTACTTTGTATGACCTCCAATTCCCTTTGTAAATGTATTGATCTGAGTGTTCTCTTTGACCCCAAATATTGATGCGCTGCATCGATCATTTGTATATATTCAATGTGTAGCGGTCAGTCTTTAGATAAACTGCCAGATTGCCATCAAAGTCGCAATTCCACCGGCTATCAGATATTGACAAGTGGATGGTGCGGATGAGTCGTCTAGTGCTCCTTCATATACCATTGAGCTGTTCATTATCGCATCTGATGATGTTGAAGACGATGATGCTTCTTCCCCTTCTCCTTCACTTGATGATGCCTTTTGGCTGTCACATCCAACAAAGTTAGGTGTCAATTCTAAGAAATTCATCAGCTATGCAGTAAAATTTGACTGTACATTACATCCTTCTATCATTTAATAAAAGATTTTTCTATCATGTGTATGGGGTGCGTATGATAGAAATTTCGTTTAATAAATCAATCCCGTACATAGTTGGACAAACAATCTTGCTAATGTTTTGATCAGCAAATGAACCTAAATATTTGGACAGACAATCTTACTAAATATTTGGATTAGCACATTAATATGGCTACACGTACTATCTACATCACGATTAATAGTTTTCTATAATTCTTCGTAGAAAAAACAGGGAAAAGGTCTAAAAGCAAGATATTACTCCATTCGTCCAGGTCCCAAAATATATTTTATTACATTTAAAATTGATTTATTTGCATCAAATTTTAAAATAAGAAAATAAATAAATGACTAAGACATTAGAGAAACGTGAAAAAAAAAGGGAAGTTGGGTCGGTAGCAATACGAAGATCATACAACCAGTTGTAGTATAATTGATTTCACTTTTTTGAGCATTGTTATAAAATTTATGAGTTTTCTTACAAACTTTGTGAGCAGTGTTTACAAGTTTTTAAAAAATACTCACAAATATTGTTAAAATACTCAAGAACTTAAAAATAGTTGTACTACAACCGATTATATAATTTTTTTTCGGTAGGTAGGGGTAGGCGATGAATTGAAAACAAGGGTCAGGTATTGAGGGAGCTAATAATTGAGGAGGAATATGATAGGTCAGATATTTTGTATAGGAAATGGTGATGGAGAATTTGAACAGTACTAATGCATGCTTTATTAGTGAGTAATAAGTTGACAAGTGCAGTATCGTGTAGGGACCGCAAAAGCGGTAACGGCTAACCGACCTAGAAATGGGTGATTGCATTGCATGCTATCAGATATTTTTTTGTGACAACTGACAAGTGGCAAGATGAGCATCACAATTCCCAAGGCAACTGCAACTCTCATCTTAGGCGGCTTCAAAGAGAGCACAGTATTGCAGGCGCAAATACAAGACATACATGTATGAAGTGGATTAATTTTTTATGACTTAAAAAAACAAAAAAAACAAATAACAAAAGAAAAAATTTATAATTATTTCCTTATAAATATATTTTTTTTAAAATTATTCCCTTATATAATTTTTTTATTGAAATTATCCCCTTTAAGGCACTTTTATCTAAAATTACATCAAAAGTCCATTTTCGTCCTAAAAAAGTGGAATATTTTATCTTATTCGAACATATTTATGAAGTTTTTAAATCAATATACTCCTGAATCTCTATAAAAAAATGTTCAAATGGGCCAAAATATTTCACTTTTGTTTGATCGAAAATAAACTTTGGAAGTAATTTTAGATCAAAAGTATCTTAAAAAGGAGTAATTTTTAAAAGTTTATAAGGGAGTAATTTTTAAAAAAATGTACAAGGGAGTAATTTTAAAAAAATGTACAAGGGAGTAATTTTAAAAAAATGTACAAGGGAGTAATTTTAAAAAAATGTATTTATAAGGGAGTAATTACAAATTTTACAATAACAAAAACATACTCCGTATAAAGTAGTTTTGTGGGTTACAACTAACAAGTGAAGTGAGGTGAGGTGCAGATAAGATGAGAAAAGCTTTTGTGCAATAGGTTGAAAGAAACCAAAAGAAGGAAGGGGAAAAGTAAAATACAAGAAAGAATGTGGAGGAGCTAGTATTTGAATTATTAGGTTGTGTTTGAAGCAAATGAAATGACCCTGACCCATGACCCACTGGTCATCCTCCGATGCTATGCTATCCTCTATCCCGCATGTTTAATTAATAATGAATAATGAATAAATACTGCTACTAGTTACCATTTTAGTAACCACTCAACATGTTACTAGTTACTACCTACTATACGGAATAATACTGCTTTACCATTTTAGTAACCACTCAACAAAGTAACACAACATATTAGTATATTACATACCTGGTGGCTGGGGAGGGGCACAATGTTATTGTATAATCCGGTGAGCCCCCGCATGTAAACGTACTGCTCTTATCATCATAAGCGTAGCTGTACGCGCTTGGGCACGCCTTCTTAAACACCATCGCATAACTCGACGCCTTACACGTGTCCGGGGACCCATACGCGCCGCTGCAGCAGTACTCGGGAGTATTGAAGGCGTCGCACGCGCTCCTACAAGCCACAGTAGTACCAGTGCTCAGCACCCTCAAGTCGGAAGGACAGGAGCCGTTGAGATCAACAACGCAACCAGTGATGGTGCAGTTGGGGCCGGAACCACCGTGGGGGGAGACGAGCATGGGGAGGTTGTAGCCGTCGACGAGGCTGACGTCGTAGAAGTCGAGGCCGCCGGAGCCGGAGAGGGTGAACTCGGCGAGGGTGGCGGGAGGGGAAGCACCGGAGCCGGAGCAGGAGATGTCACCGGAGCCGCAGTCGCCGGAGAGGCAGGAGAAAGAAGAGGAGGTGGAGGAGCAGAGGGTGCGGGCCCAGAAGCGGCCGGCCCAGGAGGAGGGGACGGAGATAGACTTGGAGGAGCCCTGGACGAGGGAGAAGCCAGTAGTGGAGAGAGGGGAGACGCCGGCGTTAGAGAGAATGCCGGGCCACACGGTGTAGGAGCAGCTGTTGATAATGGTGAATGTGGCCGCCTCCAAGCCTGTGAGGTGGAGGAGGAGATACGAGAAGAAGTAAAGAAAGGGAGGCATTTGTCTTAGTGATTACAATTTACAATTCTACACCACCAACTTCACCTTCCTACTTATACTAGAGTGGAATTGTGGAATGGAACAATATATATATATATATAGTACTCAATATCTAATCACTCCTGAGTCCTGACTCATGTCTCTACTTCCCAATTATATAGTGTGGGTCACCGCGTCTCTGATTTTTTTTGGGCTGCTATTTATTCTCACCTTTTATATTCAGATATTTTTTTGGCTTACGCCCCAAAAAGGTTTTATATTACCCGCATGCTCAAATAAAATCTATGCCTAAACTGTGATCCTTCTTAATTAAATTGTGAACCCTTCATACCACATTCAATTGACCCTATGTTCCTTGTTTCACTCATTTTAACTACTTATTCTCATGCTTGACTGTATGACGTTTTTGGTTCTCATAACAAGATCGGCCACTAATTGCAACATGAAGTTTTGTTCTTCAATTAAAGAGCCAAGTTCTAAAACAAGAACCAAATTCTTTCATCGAAACAATAAATGGACCGATAAAAAAAATTAAAATTGTCAAAAGTTCATATATCAAGCAAATAACTTCATAAAAAGTTCTACCCATTGCATTTGCTCTAAGACATAGAATTATAAGAGTCACAATGTAGAGTTCAAAGACAGCACATCCCGAGGCCCAAGAACTCCAATATATAATAAAGACGATGTACTCGTATGAATATTTTTATAAAATACACAAATTTCAACAACAATAATAATTCACTTAATATTAATTTTCATATTGATAACTTCATAAATAAGGAAAAAAAAGTACAGTATGTTTTTTAGAACTAAATGGAGCTGAATTGAGTTAAACTAAATTGAATGGAGTTGAGCTGAATGGAATAGAGTTGAGCTGAACCGAAATTATGTCCCCAAGATAAGGCAAATCCAAGAATGGAAGACAGGATTACACTAAACTACACGCGACAAGTTTCATACCTCGAAACCTCAGATAGATTGAACCAAAAATGGTACTCCATAGAAAGTTATGCATACATCATAATACTACATTTGGGGAGCTTGAGAGACGTTTTGCCAGAGAAATAAGGAAACGATTCAGTGATTTGTTCGCAGCCGCCAATGCAGCTCTCTCTCCCGCATCTTCATCACCACCTTTTTGTCGATCTTGGATGGAATGGAGGTTCCGAACAAGTCTCCTTAACTCCTGTATATAAATGTTTTAGAGCACTTACACAAGAACAAAACATGACGGTTGCATCACACAGCCCAGTACTACCACTCTGTAATCATTGTCGAACTCCCAAATGAAATAGGCCTGACAAATATGGTCCAGTTCAATATGTTACCAAGTAGTCACCCTGTGATTCTCAGATCTCTTACCGCTTCTTTGTAACATTGCCACATTGAGTTCTCTCGTCATAGTAGCACTTGGTAGCAACAATATGAACCCAAAGGAACATGATTTTACATTCCTTTACTGCATTGAGTTCGTTATATACATAGTCTGAAGACTCAGAATCCTATTAACTTCATTTCGAAATTTCATCTTGGACCAGAATAGTACAAGACCTTAAGCATATGCGAAATGCTAGCCACCCAAATGCGATAGGATATTAATAAAACCAACTTGTCATGATCCCTTGAAAACTAGAGCCAAGTAGTCTTAATTTGGCTAATACATGACGGCTAAATTCCACTTGTACAAGATCATCCCATATAATCCTATTTCATTCATGCCTCTATAACTAATTAAGGTCTCATGATGTCAAGATCCAAATACATTCGGAATGCATTGATTGATTTCGTGCCTCTATATGCTTCAAAGACCCATATAATCCTATTTCATTCATGCCTCTATACTCAAGAAATTCCGAATATTTCAAAGAGTCATATCTCAAGTTCTAGAAATGATACTTCAAAGAGTCATATTGAAGTTTACTGCGCAATGCTGAGAAACGAGGGAAGTCGCTGTCCAAACAGCGACTTCTATTTTTTTTCTTTTTTTTAGGTAAGTCGCTATCCGGGACAGCGACTTACACCTTAAATTTGAAAAAATAAAAATCGGGTGACGTGGAACCATTGGT
>JAUEKU010175884.1:0-10725 GCA_032274805.1 Gypsophila paniculata | reverse complement strand
TTTCACAATTTTCCATACACACAACTTACATATTATTTGAAAATACCATTATACCCCACTTTTTCCCACTTTTTTCCTCTTTCTTAAAACTCGTGCCAAACCCCTATGGGCCTTATCAATGAAATGGAGTAATTAACTAAGAACACTCTTCTTATTCTAAATCTTGTCATTATAATTGTCATAATCAAGAAGTTCCTCCAACAACTTATCATCCAAACACTCAAATTCAAACACTTCATGACCGCGACCACCACCACCACCACCATTCCTCGAGGCAGAGCCTCCTACACTAGTGGACGAGCTACCACGTGGCATATTATACTCACTAGGAAAATTGAGTATAGCCAAGTGGCCTCTCATTGTATAGGCAGCTCGATCATATGCTCTAGCTGCCTCCTCAGCAGTATTGAACGTGCCCAACCATACTCTGGCACCCTGTCTATTCGAGTCACGTATTTCAGCCGCGTATTTTCCCCATGGACGCTTTCGGACACCTCTATATTTCACCTCCACACCTCCATTTTTGTCATTCTCCATTTTTGTTTTCTATAGTAAATATAATATAAAGTTTGTATACTTTGTAGTTTGGCTTTACTAAGCTAAAAATGTGTATTGCATGGATGACAAAAATATGCTTGGGTACGTAACGTATATAAAGGGCAATGCAAAAAAGTGTCCTAATTATATATGCTGTCGATTTTGACGGTCCAAGTTTAAACATGTGCAACATCGTACGGCTTAATTATAATGTTGGCATATGATTTAGAACCTTCGATCATATATAAGACTTGTATCATCTTAATTTTGGCATTTTCAATTTTCGAGATGTAATTTCTTTATATAATTCTGAATATTTCAAAATATACGATTAGTTATAGCAGGATTCGCTATACATCTAACAGTATAAGAATTTTTTTATATTTTTTCTATATACTTTTTCGTAAAATGAAAATTCAAAATTTGAAAAAATTAAAATATAATGTCATCGTCACAAGAACTCATACAAAGTTTCGAAAAATAACATTTTATACTATATTTTGTGTAATTCACTTACTTTCTACAATATTGTACGACTGAATTTTTTAATATAAGACGATTTTATTAAAAACGTATTCGAGAATTAGGCTTATAGGTTTTTAAGTCCAGTGTACTTGGATGTTGTGATGAGTGGAGGAGTAGCTAGTCAAGAGTCAAGGGTCAAGGTGATGGCTATTATTAAAATCAAAAGAACAAAAAAGTTTAGTCTTCTTTGGTGTATGTATGTTTTTGCATTATTCTTTGGATTACAATTTGGTTTTTTAATTGTTATAAATGTAAAGTGATAGTGTGCTAGTACAGAGTGATAGAGAAAATAAAGGTGATTTTAGTCAAGATTTCGTTGTCACACGTGCACATTTCTACATTGTTTTCTTACCAACCACGAATTTTATGTTGATTTTGCATGATTCCTTTTTTGGTCTTCTTATTAAGATTATCATTACTGGCCGACTTACGACACAAATTTACATCATGTAAAACGAATTTTCATAAAACGAGTTTACAATAATTATTTTACCGTAAGACTGGTTAGAATGTTGGATAATAATATACTCTATATTCAGATGATTTTAGTATTTTATCAAGGGCGGACCGCGTATCCAAGGAGATGCACTCATGCACAACGCTTAGCAAGGGGTGCACATGCACCCCTTAAGTTCCTGAAAATTTTGATATGTACTAAATTGGAAAATGAAACGTCACACACCCTTGCATGTGTCTCTCGAGCTCACAATAACGTATTTCTTATTCTATCGATTTAAAGAGTAAAGTAAATTATGTTACAGATTATTTCAGTATTATTAATTAAATTGGTCTTATTAGAGATTTATTAAATATAAAATGAAATAAATAGAAATAAATGGATAGAAAATAATTTAGCAAATGATAAGGTACATAATTTAGGGCTATATAAATAAATATGATCATATTTATATTCATTAGTTAAAAATAAATTTGTTTTGCTATTTTTTAATACGTTCCACAAATGAAGAAACGATAGGAACGTATTGAATAAGGATAATGATAGGCTGACATCTAGTGATTTCGAATAGGGTTATGCTCTTTTCAATACGTCAATTACTCGATTCTATACAAAGTTGACAATTATACCCCTCCCATTTTTTCATTCCACAATTTTTCAACTCCTCTTTTCTCAAACCTATACAATCTTCCACCATTATTCAACACCACCTCCACCACCACCTCCACCTACGACCACCGGACCATCCTCACCGACGACAATAAAAAAAGAAAAATTGTTTATTTTTGAAAAAAAGATTATTAATATACAAGAATAACTAAAAAAACAATGTATAATTATTTATTTAAAATAAAATCAAAGAATTAAAAAAAAATAATAAAAAAACAAAACACCAAAAAAAAACAAAACACCCTGACAAGTAACAAACCCCCGCCACCCCTACGGCTACCTACGGACCGAACCGTAGTAGGCCGCCCGGCCGCACCACCCATGTGACTGTCCTACGCTACTGTTTCGACCATTCCGTCAACCCCTTTGTAGTTCTAAAACCCTAATTTAATTCCAAATTAAAAAAAAAACACAAATTTAATAATTTAACAAGTATAAACAAACTATAAAAAAAGTTGCTCACTATTTGTTTAATGACGGAATTAAGATTCATAATTCTTCAATTTAATTGCTTTTATGAATTATTTGGAAATCGAATAGAAGTAAGACAAGGAAAAAAAAGTTGCAGTGATTCTTAAAAAAAGGGTAGGGTGGGAAAAATTATGAGCAAAGAGTATAGAATTGAGTAAATAGCGTATCGGAAAGAGCAAGTACGTTTTTTTATCATATATGCCTTTTGTTTATGTACGTACCTCTTAACTCTTACAGTAATCTAATGGGCCAAATAGCCAAATTGGTAAAAAAAAGTGAGGCCTTAGTGACAAATTGGTAAAAAAACTTTGTCAAAAGTCAAATTGGTAAAAAAAAAATGGGTGAAGGTGCCAAATTGGCCATAAAACGTTTAATAGAGTATTCTAAGTATGCCACCTAAGCTATTTTAACACTTTAATGTACCACGTAAGATGTATTAATTAGTCGCTAAACACATGTGTTTCAATTTGCTTTCATATTCTCGCAATAACACATCTTTGCCCTTCTATCTTCCTTTTTTCTTTTAATTACATGTTTAATTTGTTCCCCATTTAGCTTTTCCTTTAACATGATTATAGGCTTCTCTTACTGGCTATACACGAAGTTATTTTAAATTCTTTTTTCTTAGTGATGTAATTTAGAAAAAATTATTTATATAACACATCCATTATGAGCATATTGTCGATCAATATTCAATCCATATATTTGCTTAAATATTATACACCTAAAGTCCTAAACAATGTACAAAATAATCTGTACTATTAGCCCTTTAATCATCTACAAATGTTTTCATAATTTTTGTTATGTTCTTATAACTCAAATGCCTACATTAATCATTTTTTAATTTAGAAAAAAAAAATTAAAAATTTTTAGTCCAATTTAATACACAGTAATCGTAAGTGGATGTATATACATTGTATCGTGAAAACGTACACTTTATACAATGCTGATGATCATTTTATACAATATTGATGATCTTAAACAACTAGATTTGTCAAATGAGAAAGTGTCATTATTTTTCTTTATGTAAGTAGTTGTCACTTTTCGACGACTTAGTTACTTGACTTTAAGTAGAAATGCAAATAAAACTATTTCATGTAGTAAAGAAAATGTATGTTTTGACGTTATTTCAAAATTGAATGTTTATCATTCGATCCCTTCTCTTGAATGTTAAGACATTAAAATTTTTATTGGTGTGTTTGATTAAGTTTATAAATGCTATTCTCAAGCAAATAGTTTTGAACTATTTTAATGACTTATGTTATTGTAAAATAAGTGTTACCATCAAAATTTTTTATTGATTTTATTTAATTAAGTTCTAATATTCTCTAACATACTTTTTAGAAAGATTATATAATATACCCTATATTTTTTTAATCATATATGCCTTTTGTTTATGTACGTACCTCTTAATTAACTCTTAACTTACTTACAGTAATCTAATGTGACCAAAGCTACCATGTCATAGCCATGAACTTTCCAACAATTGCTTGCACCCAATTATTATGCCTCTTTTCACACCACTTACCAAGTCTTACCTTAAACCTTAACACCCTTGCTATACTTGGGCCAGGCCACCACACGTCATCCCTACGCCTAACAAATTTGTATTAAGGTGGTGATAGTTTACTAAATACAACGATAATTTATTGGTTAATAAAATGCGTTATTGTAACACCCAACGTTAGCTGAACAGATTATTCAGAAGGGTTTCCCATTGAAAACGTCCATGTAAGCTCAATTGACGTAGTGCTTAAGAGGATTGAAAATACTACTCATACCAACAAGATTCATCTTTTTTCCTGGTGTCCCATGCATAAGAACTCTTCAGTTAAGCGTGCTTGCGAGCTACCGTGAGTAACATTTCTGGTCTTAAGTTTGGGCAGGGGTGTTACAGTTATGTTAGTCATATTTTATAGGTTAATATGCACACACCTGCTTAAAAAATAAAGATGATACGATTGCTTATTTTTAATTGAATCGGTGGTTAGAATTGTGGTTGTTATGGCGACAATGGTGGTGAAAAAAAGAATCGTCTTATTCTGAACTTATAATTGTGAGTTTCGGTCGATCAAAGTTTTTTTAATCGAAAAATAAGGGTACCACGTGAAAAGCAGTAAAATTCAGGCGGGGTACCGCGTGCAAAATGTAATCAAGATTAACGGCGTTATAACGATGAAAACGAAGAAGGATACCATGGGAACTTAAACTTTTATCGTCTTCAAAATATTTGATTATTAAAGATATATTTACAAACTACAATTATTCATACATATAGTTGTCCATCTCTTAATCTCTATTCTAAATACTTTTATCGTTTCACCCGTCAAGCAAAACAATTGAAATAAAAAATAATTTAGTTTTTATATGTTCTTGTAATTAATTTACGTGCTATTTTAACTAAATTAATTAAAAAAGGAATACTAAACTCGAACATCTATTGAACATTTTATATTAAATTATTAATTTAGAAATGATTAAATTCCCAGGGTATCCTACTACATTTTCACCGTTATGACGCCGTTAATCTTGATAACATTTTGCACCCGTTACCCTGAAATTTATCGCTTTTCACGCGAGACCCTTATTTTTCGATTAAAAAAAGTTTAACCGACTGGAACTCACAGTTATGAGTTCAGAATACGTGTGAAATTTCACAAAAAAAAACTATAATAATAAAAGTTATAACAAAATACTAAAAGGTACCCGTGAGTATAATCAATTCTTGTAGCAAAATGTACATCTGAGTGTTATAACAAAACTAGTTTAATAGTTAAATCTTAAAATTTAATAACTCCTCCCTCTTAGAATGTTTAAATGTCGAAATTGTTGAAAAATCCACAAAAAAGCTTCAATAATTGGATAATCAATTCTTGTAGCAATAAGACTCGTATAATGGTGATTAAAATTATGGTTTTAATAATTGTTAATGACTAATAAGGTGATAAAATTAAATCATATAAAAAAAATTTGATAAGTCAAATTTCAAGCAATAAGCATGCACTAACGACAGCTAATAATGAATCCCTTAACTGTAATTACTGTAAACTTCTATAGTTTAGGTCCTTAACTGAAAAAAAAAACAATAATTCAGATCCTAGTCTTTAGGTTAACTCCTTTAATTAGTAATAACATAATCAATCCCCTATATTACGGTCTCACTGGCCCATAAAAATGAGTATCTTAAGTTTGACTTCCAAGTTACCACGACTATATTTGTATTAATGTTGATGATCTTGGCCTCTAATTCATGTCCATAAATTCTGGTCATAACATATAGAACTTTGAGCCTTTCAACATACTCCTTCTTTTTCACTCATATGGCCCCGTAGAGATTTGACACGAATATTTATGAGAGTGGAAAAAGTGAGGTAAAGAGGTATTTTAAAATGGAAATTTTTTAAAAAAGACAATCTAACATTTTTTTTTGTTAGATGGATTTTCAGATGTACAAAATGTAATCATATTTAGACAAATCGTGATCTAATTGAGTATAATGTGACCATATTAAGAGATATAAAAGTCATCACATTTTAGTTGATAATAGTCACGAGCAACCTAAATGTGATCACATTTATGCATCAGTAAACTCGTCTATCACTTTGTTAGTGATAGACCCTTTTTTATAAGACTAACTCTTTTAAAATAAGAACCTACCTTTAAAGATATTAGTATGGTGTGTGATTCTTTTTGTAAATTTAATATTTTAAGATGGGTAAGAAAGTCATTTTCATTGTTAAAAGTTGTATGTAAAATTTGTAAGGTAAGTGGGATTAAATGAGTGAAATGAAGAGAGTATTTAATTGTCGTGCATCTAATAATTGAGAATAGTCGTAATTTTGTTTGATGTACACATAATAGTTATTGATACTATTTCAAAATTTAAGGTTTTATTTTCAATATTTTCGAAAGAGACTTGTGAAATCACGACACGACCTTGATCGCATTTTGTTGGAGCCTTAAGTGATATTGACGTCTAAGCTACTACCACTAGATTGCCATAATGCGGAGACACTTATAGAGAGTAATATAGTTATATATAGGACGTGAGCAATTACGTCCCACGGAGTATAACACTATAATAAGTCAACAATCTCACACGATTGTTATACAGTGATCCGTAGCTATTAGTCTAGTAGCGACTAACGTGCACCCGAGCTTACCCGAGCAGGTACGTGTTACAAGAGTACAAGACTATTCCATTAATCTAACACAATTATTGGTGGTATCATTGAGTTATTTAGAGTTTAATATGCAAAGGAAATAACGTAAATGTTCTAAATATGTTAATATTATTATTACCAAATCTACATTATTGAGTATATTGTGTAGTAGTTTTTTATATTATGTAAGATAAATTTATAAGATAGTCCCTCTATTCCAGTTATTTGTTTACCTATTCTATTTTGGGTTTTATCATTCATTTGTTTAGCTTTCTATTTTTAGGATTTGATTTAATGAGTAATTTTTTCCTCTCATCCATTTTTCTACACTTGTCATGTAATGATTGGTCCTCACCTTCTTCCTTGGTCTTTGTGCCAAAACCAAAGGTAAACAAATGACTGGAACGGAGGGAGTATATTTTAATTAGTTTATATTTTTATTGTTTAGATATTTCATAGATTAGGTTTCTTATGTTTGTAACACTATTAATACGCTAGATTGTAATTAGTAGAACTCATGCAATTCAATCAATGTAATTTCTAAACCTTTCGCTTCTATTCTCTCCTAAACTTAATTATCATGGTGTCAAAGTAGGTTGCTCTTGACAAAGGCCCAATGTCTTGGAGTTAGATCAAACCATTCCGCTACCACAACCACCCAGAATTGCATCTAACCACCACCGTGAATTGCATCTACCAACCACCTTAGATTGCCTCAAAACCATATAACCATGAATTGCATCAAAATCTCAATTTTCTTAGACAATTTTCAAGTAAGACAATTTATTGTTAAAATTTCGATAAATTTTCAAATAAGACAATTTCATAAAATTTATTATTTGTATTCAATTATACTTTGTGGTCGTCTAATTATCGTAAGATTATTCTTCTCATATGTGGGTGAATTTTTTTCCTTCAGTATGGGCCGGGAGTGCCTAGAACGTGTTAGAAGTATGTGAAAATGATTAGTCTCTTGTTGATTCATAAGGTGCTATACTTCATATTAGAGATTAGAGATACGGCTACAATTTTTCGTTAAATAGAGTTCATTCTATTATAGGCTACTTACATAGATAAAAGGCAATGATATGGCACCATCAAGTGGTACCGAATTTCAGTACCATCCTCTCACAGGTAAGTTATGGTCTTTACAAATTAGAGAGAAATTAGAAAATATTTGTGAAAGTACTATGGCCTATGATATTGCCACTAGATGACGCAATTATATTTCTCAATAAAGAATAACAGACTAGATAAAAGGAACAATTAAATAATCGATCTTTAATTTTAAATTAAAAAAGTACATAAATGATTAATGAGCTTCTCACACGATACAACATTTTATTTAATACTCCGTAATAGATTCGCCATTACTATTACTTCACACAAAATTAACATACTTACACATAACTTCAATCTAAAATGTCGATTGAAGGTACTTAATTATCTTAGGATCCAACTGAAAGGCCTTGCTAAGAACATCAACCGAGATAGGAGGATCCGACCCAAAGGTCGCGTTCGCAATCGTAATAACCCCGGCATTCTGGCTACTAAACGATACCAAAGAAGCCGCGGGGGTGTTACCAATATTGAATTCAAAATGAATCAACCCTTGCGGAAACACAACAATGTCACCCTTTGTAATAACTTTAGTAAGGAACTTGTTGCCACCGGTCGCAAGGTTAGACGTCACGAACCCGACATAAAGAGTACCTTCCAAGACGGTTTGAACCTCGGTGCCACGGGGGTGGATGTGGGGTGGATTAAGGCCAAAGGGGCCGAAGTCGACTCGAGCCATTGATATGCCGAGGGTGTTTAGGCCCGGTAATTGTGTGGCGCTAACTTGGGTGACTGTGGATCCTTGAGCGTTGTTGGTGCTCCGTGGTGTGAGTATTCCACGGAAAATGAAGTCGTCGAGGGTTACTGTCATTGGGTTCTTGCAAAACAAGCCATTTACGAACACTACAAGTGTACAACATAAAAAAAACACAATTAGATTAGCAATAATATAGATTTATTCGGGTAAGAATCTCGTAAGCTTATATTTCGTAAAGTTGCTCAACTTTAATTTTGAAATATTCCCTATGTTCCGATATTATTTCTTCACCTTTCATTTTAACAAAAAGATGACAGAGGGAGGTGAAGATAAATCATTAGATGACAAGTGAGCAATAATGGATGAAAGAGTCAAAATTACTCATTAAATAAATGTATTCCTAAAATAGAACGGTGAACACATATTTGATACACCCAAATGATTGGAACGAAGGGATTACATATGAATATATATTGTGTGATATACATGCACATATAAAATGAAATAAAAGAATAACTTAATACTCCTATAGGGTTACATGTTATCGTTTCATTGAGAGGATTTCCAACACGATAACATTTCAATGCAACGTCGTTATAAAATAGGGAACTTTTTCATGTTAATTTTTCTTTTTTTTAAAAAAAAAATATTGAGCTCAACTAATATAACAAAAATTTTATCAATTCTAAGTTTCTCGTTCAGTATATAAACAAAATAATTATTTCCATATAACAAAATGATTATAGTGGTTACTTAAGATAAGTAGTACTCATAGCTCATATTATGAACAATATTCAATAATTTCTTAGAACATCTAACCATATTTATGTTTTTCTTACGACATAAAAACAATAAAATATCTCAAAAAGACATCACGATACGAGGTACTCGTACTAGGTAGCAACGATGATAACCCGTTCATTTATTAAATTCATAATATAAATAAACAAATAATTTGTTACGGTAGACATATCATCATACGTACATCCTTTGGCTGGATCGGACTCTCCGACGCAGAAATCCTGAAGCTGCGTCGGATCGGTAGCGTAAGCTGCATGGAAAACCAGAGCTACGAAAATATAAGGTAGTACGTTACGAGTTGCCATGTTATTAGCAATTAATTGTGGGATTGATTAGATTTTGTTTTTGAGAGACTTATGATAATTTGCATGTAATAAGTCTCCTTTTATACAACGATGTTGGTATGTAATGTAGTCCACTTTGATTTGGTCGTTTTTGATGTACTAAATAAAATATAATAATAATAATAATGGGACGTTAATTTATGTATGTGTTTACCATGTTCTGGTCTTCGATAGTGGTTGTTGCTTGTACTCCCAACTCTTTTCGTAGGAAATTAACTCATTTGATTTTACGTGATCTTTTAAATAATAATTTGATTGAGTTTTTAGTCATGTATAATTTTTTATTTTTATATATATTGAAAATATAATTTTTTTATAAAATGTTTCGAATAATAAATACTCTCTATCTTTTAATTTCCAATTAACTCCATGAACTCACATTTCTACACACAAAAAATGAGTCAATGGGGCTAATTGAAAAAGTTGGAGGGACTATAAATTTGTCGATATCGTATTATCATTTTTGTACTTTGTAATACATTTATGATTAAAGGTTGAGTAAAAATTTGACCACAAAAAGTTAAATAAGTAAATCCAGTCTTATTATTGAGTATAATTTATATTTTGTAATAAGATTAATTAGTTTATAGTTAATTGTAATTTTTAATTTGATAATACTTTTGGTGATATTTAATTGTGATCGTTTATCACAGGAAATGATTTTTTAATTTTCGTACCCTTTTTACTAGGGATATAACTAAGTTCATAACTTTATTACTCTACCACTATTAATAACCAATCTCGATCTTTTGTACTCGTAACAAATTAATTTGAGATATTGCTACTAGAAAGCAGGAAAAAGTAATCGCAAGATGCGGAGTATGTATTGCGCTAACATTTGGTCTTTGGTCACGTCCTTTAATTAAAAAATGTTAAGCGAGCTAAATTAAAGATAAGGTCATTATATATTATTGTGAGATAAACTATTTGTGTGCATATATG